>QLTV01000453.1:445562-471979 GCA_003457575.1 Thermophis baileyi
TCTCTCTCACTCTCTCACTCTCTCTCTCTCTCTCTCTCTCTCTCTCTCTCTCTCTCTCTCCCTCCATCCCTCCCTCCCCTCCCTCCCTCCCTCTCTCTGTATGTGTGTGTTTCCACTCATTCTATAAAGGACGGTCAGCTGCACATCGCCCCCACTTTGATTTGATACTTTGATACAAAAGCTGCTGAGGATTAAACAGTAAGACAAACTCCACCAGCGTTTGGCATCCAAATGCCCTCTCCCCCGATCCCAAGCCGTCCCCTGCATTTCCCCCCAGCAAATTAGGGTTTGGAGCGGGTCTCTCCAAAATCTTCTGGCTCTCCTATCAGGTGGGGTGGGGAGGGGAGGGGTGAGAGGTGTTTTGGCCAGATCTGGAGCGGGAAAGTTTTTGTGTGGTGCGAGGGACAAAGTTGCAGTCTTTGGGAAGGAGGAGGGGGTGAGGGAGGGAAAGATGAGCCGCGTTCTCTCTCCCCCCCTCCTCTCTCCTTGCAGAAAAGGAAAAGATTGAAAATCAGGGAGCTAAAAATCTGGCTTCTGCGCATGCGCAGAAGCAAAAAACCAGCTTCTGCATGTGCGCAGAAGCGAAAAACAAGATGGTGGTGCCTATGGCGCCGCCGAGAGCCGGTTCGTGGGTGTGGCCAGCCAGCCATTGCTCCCGGTTTGGCGAGCGGGGGGAAATTCCTGCTACCGGTTCTATAGAACCGGTCTGAACTGGCAGGAACCCACCTCTGGTAGTGTTGGAACTGTAGGAGAAAGTTCATAAACTGTGGTCCTTCCTAAGGGTTACTGGGTTGAAGTAACAGAAAGGAGATTTCCAGAAAGAGAATCTTGCTTCTATCCACGGTGTGGTTGGTTTTGTTTTCTTCTCTTTTCTTTTTGTCCAAGGCATACATATCAATTGTGCTGGATCTCTTTATGAGACTTGTGTTGATCTACTATCATAGATGAAAGCTATATTGGCAGAGTACACCCTCCTCTGCTATAGCAGCCAGAAGCTTTTGTCCGAAAAATTATTTTGCATTGTTTTATCCTTTAATTTGAAGAAAAGAAATTGCTTTCAATTACGTTTCCAAGGCGAAGAAACCCCTGTGAATTTCTCACGGTTGAAGTGTGGAGTCCTCAATTAGACAGTGTCCAAAAGGCATCTATCTGTAAATATACTTTCTTTCACTGTGCAACAATTTACAGTGATCTTGGCCTCCTGAATTTCAACCTGAAAAAAGATATCCTAGAAAAAATGTCTCCCATAGGACAGACTGGATCAGGAGGAAGTTGCTGTGAAGGCTATCCCTCTATTAATCCAGCTTAGGATTGTATTGGCGGCCGAAAAAGCCAATACAACCCTAAGCTGCATTAATAGAGGGATACAATCTAGGACTAGGGAGGTACTAATACCACTCTATAAAGCCTTAGTAAGACCACACCTAGAGTACTGCATCCAGTTTTGGTCACCACACTACAAAAAAGACGTTGAGACTCTAGAGAAAGTGGAGAGGAGAGCAACCAGGATGATTAGGGGTCTGGAAACTATAACATACGAAGAGCGGTTGCAAAAACTGGGCAGGGCTAGTCTAGTGAAGAGAAGGCTATTTTCCAAGGCACCAGAAGGCCAGACAAGGAATAATGGATGGAAACTGACCAAGGAGAGATTCAACCTGGAGATAAGGAGAAACTTTCTGACAGTGAGAGCGATCAACCAGTGGAACAGCTTGCCTTTAGTGGGAGAAAACAATGACCACAACAGGAATTGCCTGCATGTATTCTAGGCCTGCACCAGGGGTGAAATACAGCAGGTTCTGAAAGGTTCTGGAGAACCGGTAGCGGAAATTTTGAGTAATTTGGAGAACCGGCAAATACCACCTCTGGCTGGCCCCAGAGTGGGGAGGGAATGGGGATTTTGCAGTATCCTTCCCCTGGAGTAGGGTGGGAATGGAGATTTTGCAGTATCCTTCCCCTGCTATGCTCACTAAGCCACACCCACCAAGCCACACCATGCCCACCAAGCCACGCCCACAGAACTGGTAGTAAAAAAAAATTGGGTTTCACCACTGCTATAGTGTGATAGATGTATACATACTATCTATCATCTTTCCAATTAAAAAAAAATAGTATATTCAGGAACACTAATAGAAGAAATTCCAAATAAATGTGAAAACAATTTGAGAATGTAGTAAAGAAGAGGAAAAAAAAACTATTTATGTGGTTGCTGGAGTTTGAAAACAACTTAGAAAAGTGATTCTCTACCTGTGGTCTGCAGACCCTTGGGGGAGCATGATGTCATCACAGGGGGGTCTGCAAAGGCTTGAAGAAATGTTATAATTTAAATCTTGAGCTAAGTCTTGGTGGTCTATTATCTCTTACTAAATTATTTCACCCAGAAAGGCTGAGAGGCATTCTGGGCTAAAGAGTTTCATGATAGCCACTAAAGTCAATGATAAAAGCACTCCAAGATATTAAATCAAACTTTTAGGACAGTACAACTTCCAGAATAGACTGAATCACTTTTTCCAGTCTGAAGAATCAACCATATTACCTGTGCCTTTTCCTCCTCTGAGTTTAACTATTAATTTGTCAATTCAATTTCTCAATTTGTTAAGACCAAAAATATCCTTTCTATTGTAATTGGCCCATTGTTGGCATCATATTTACCCATTAGAGGGATTTGAATTATTATTATTACAAGAAGATTGCTAGTTGAATAGATTAAAGTAAAGCTGTTATAGCTACATGTGTGCAATAACAGTAATTGTCCCCTTCTGCACAACAAATGTTATAAGACCACAATAAGTGCTTTCCAATTGGACTTGTTTTTTTTTGTATTGTATATTGCTAATACAACTTCCATAAAAGTAGCCTTTTATTCCTTTTATTTCAGGGGCAAGCATAAATGCAACATACTGAATTCTCTTCATAAGTTTTGCAAACGAACGATTCAGTTGAGATAGAAAACCTCTTTTAAAAACAATAAACTATTATCATTTTAATTCAATTCTTGATTTATTCCCAGATTTCTGCACTAAATGACTAATAATTGGATTATTATGAGCCACGGTGGCGCAGTGGCTAGAGAGAGTGCAGTACCGCAGGCTACTTCTGCTGACTGCCGGCTGACTGCAATTTGGCAGTTCAAATCTCACCAGGCTCAAGGTTGACTCAGTCTTCCATCCTTCCGAGGTGGGTAAAATGAGGACCCAGATTGTTGGGGGCAATATGCTGACTCTGTAAATCACTTAGAGAGGGCTGTAAAGCACTGTGAAGCGGTATATAAATCTAAGTGTTATTGATATTCTGAGCTGCTTCATCAACTGTGTTTGACAGTGCCATTCCCCCCCCACCACTGTATGCTGCAATTTTATATGTTTACTCTGAAGTAAAACCCACTATAGATAATCCTTGACTTCCAACCACAATTAAGACCAATATTTTTTGTTGTAAATTAGTGTGGCCGTAAAACATGACCGGACTCTGTTTTATTACCATTTTACAGTAGTCTTTAAGTGAATCATGCTGTTATTAAATGAATCCAACTTCCCCAATTGATGTCGGAAACCAGCTGGGTAAGATAATTGCAATCATATGACCACAGGACAATGCAACCAGTTGTACATAGCAATAGCACTTAGACTTATATACCGCTTTACAGTGCTTTACAGCCCTCTCTAAGCGGTTCACAGAGTCAGCATATTGCCCCCAACAATCTGGGTCCTCATTTTACCCACCTCAGAAGGATGGAAGGCTGAGTCAACCTTGAGCCTGGTGAGATTTGAACTGCCGAACTGCAGCTAGCAGTCAGCTGAAGTAGCCTGCAGTACTGCACTCTAACCACTGCGCCACCTCGGCTCTTATTACATGCTAACTGGTTGCCAAGGGCACAAATTGTGATTACATCACCATGGTTTGTTTTTTTTACAATATTTGTAATTGTGAGGACAGGCTGTAAATGGCATTTTATGAGGCTTTTGTAACTTTAAACCATTATTAAACAAACATCCGTATGTCAAAGACTATCTATATATTTAATGGACTTATGTAACAGGACTACAGCCCGAACCATGTTCAGATATTTCCAGGATATCCATCCGGTACATTGTTATATTTTTTTCTACCTTCTTCTCTTTAAATAAATTTTGTGTGTGTGTGTGTGTGTGTGTGTGTGTGTGTGTGTGTGTGTGTGTACTTTGAAGAAGCAGAACAGGAAGAGTTCTGACACTTTTAAAATTTGTTTTGGAGAAGACTCCTAGGAGCACATGGGTAGCCAAGAAAACAAACTAAAGCAGGGGTGTCAAACTTGATTTCATTGAGGGCCACATCAGGGTTGTGTTTGACCTTGGAGGGCCGGGGTGGGCGTGGCCATGGTGGGCGTGGCCAGCTCGACGTCACTCATGTCGGGGGCGCCTGTG
Source organism: Thermophis baileyi (assembly GCA_003457575.1). Taxonomy (NCBI): domain Eukaryota; kingdom Metazoa; phylum Chordata; class Lepidosauria; order Squamata; family Dipsadidae; genus Thermophis; species Thermophis baileyi. Next base: position 449,963 of record QLTV01000453.1, read on the forward strand.
GTGGCCCAAGCGCTCTGTTGGGCTCCCGAGCTCCGTTTTTGCTGGCAGAGGCACCGGGGGCCAGTCCTTCGCTGTTTCCAGGGCGGCCTGGTGGGCCAGATCTAAATACCCCACAGGCCACATCCAGCCCCCGGGCCTTGAGTTTGACACCCCTGAACTAAAGGGTCATCATAGTCTCCACTGGAGGCACAAATGACCCTGGCTCAAATAATTATGCAGAGACCTAGCTCTCTGGAGAAAGGTCTCATTCTGAGAAAGATGGAAGGAAAGAGAAAAAGAGGACAAATCGTGATGGAGCAAATCTATGGTGGTCACTAGGAGTTGAAAATGATGTATGGTACATAATCAATTGTGTATGTGTGTATGTGTGTGTGTGTGTGTGCGCGCGCGCGCGCCAGGGGTGGGTTCTAACTTGCCTCGCTGCCGGTTTGCTTCCTCCCGCACCGCGTGGCCGCGCCTTGTGGGTGCGTGCGCATGCGCAGTGCCGAAAATTTAATATTTTTTTAAAAAAAGAGCCAAATACAAGATGGCGGCAACTTGGCTTCTGCGCATGTGCAGAAGGAAAAAAAAAATTCCCCCCCAAAAAATTCCCCAAAAAAAGATGGCGGTGTCCACGGACCAGCACCGACTGAACCAGCTCCGTGACGTCACCAGCGGGTTGCTACCGGTTCAGGTGAACCGGTCCGAACCGGGAGGAACCCACCTCTGGCGCACGTGTGTGTTTGGATGTGCATGTATGCATCTATGGAGGCAAATGTCAGTATTATCAAGATTCAAAATAAACTTTTTGATGAATGGCAAATTTATATTAATTGAATTAATAACTTCCAATTAAAACTAATTGCCTACAAAACAAAACATCCCATTTTCAAAATTAATTAATCCCCTTATACAAATACCAACTATTCTCTCTTTTTCATGCACATACGTATCATGTCATACAGAAAGATACAAGTGCACAAATACAGCACATGCATGCACTCCTACTCCTTCCCAACACAAACAACAAAATGAGAACAAATGGGAAGGGAAGGAAACATTTTTTTTATTGATTAAAGAAAGGATTACGTTCTGCAACCAGACAATCCTTCCCTAAGAACAATTAATTTTCAAAGGCATTGAAACGTTACACTGAACAGCCTGCAATGTTTAGAAGCACCTTGTTTATTTCTTTCTTTTCAAAGCAGCATCTTCTATTCTTATCAGTGCATGTAAGATGTCACCTCTCAAATGTCTATGGAGATTCTCAGTCATCCAGGTCATGGTTGTCCCAAATTGGACTCCTATTGTCGTCGTTCCGAGTAATGAACTCCCAGGAGTCAGGACTCTGACACTTGGATCAGGTCCAAGAAACCCTTTATTGTTTTTTCAAGAGGCAGCTGGACTTTCCGGTTTTTCTTTGAAGACGTTTCGCTTCTCATCCAAGAAGCTTCTTCAGCTCTGTCCCTCTGAAGAAGCTTCTTGGATGAGAAGCGAAACGTCTTCAAAGAAAAACAAGAAAGTCCAGTTGCCTCTTGAAAAAGCACCTTTGGGACCTCACCTCCCAGTTCACAGGTAATTAATGCAAATCTTCCTATGTTATAAAATTGTGTGCCATTTTTATTTTGGGTGTACTGCACCTAGGCAAGCAAACAATGCTGCTGTTTCTGTAGCTCAGGGGTGACAAACTCATGTTGTCACGGCGGCATCATGTGACGTATCGGGACTTTCCCCCCCTTCGCTAAACTGGACATGGGCGTCGCCAGCGCGTGACGCATCTGGCCTGTGGGCCGGGAGTTTGACAGCCCTGCTCTAGTTCATAATTTTGTCTTACTCTCCCTGAAAGTCTTGTCAATTGGATAGAGAGTCCTTATGATTTTCCTTTAGCTCAGCCTGAAAACTGAATGAGTACCTCATTGTTCATTGGGAACATTTGGGGTGAAGCTGGTGGGGAAACTCCTCCAGTCCATTCAGGTGATTAGGTCTCAAATATAGCTAGGCTCACTTACTGTATTTTGAATATCTTGGAAAGGAAGACAGCCTCACACTATCATGAGAGGGGAAAAGAAGCTAAGCCCCTCCCCGCATCTTGTTGGTTTTAAAATTTAAGGGGGAATATAGCTTTCTGAGCCTACATAGCCCAGCAGGTTTATATCTGTTCATGATCAAATTGGACTCCTATTGTCGTCGTTCTGAGTAATGAACTCCCAGGAGTCAGGACTCTGACACTTGGATCAGGTCCAAGAAACCCTTTATTGAGTACATCATATCGGCACTTAGAAAGGTGAAGCTAGCTCTAAATAGTTCCTGCGCTTAGGGATAGTTAAAAGAATAAGAGTGTCTCTCAGGTCATATGGGCCAATCAGTTGAGCCGTAATTTCCCGTGCAGCTCCAACAGGTGTCCGTTGACATGACCTTGGTTCATATGCCAGCTGGTAGATGTTATGACTAGCAGCTGAGGCACCACATTCCTGGATTCCTCCCCCCTTCCCCCCCCCCCCCGTGAATGGCAACCAAGAAACGAAGCAGGAGTAAGCATGAGCAAGCATGGCTTCAGCTGAAGTCGTTTTGCAGGTCGACACCTATGCTTAGAGCATTTTACAATAGGCTTCCTGCATATTTTCTAAACATAAAAATTATTTGATGTATTTATTTACTTAGAAAGTTTATATTACCACCTATCTCGCACGTGGCCACTCAAGGATATAAACACACCTGTTCTGACCTAGGCTTCACAGAATCACGAAGCAGACTCCTTGTCCGAACAAAACCCCTTTTTATTAAGCTAATGTGAATTCCTCTCATTCACATCCAGCAAAGTCCTGGCAAACAGTCTTTCAAAGGTGAATTTACAACCACAGACTTTATCAGGCTTGGAGAGCTGCCTGGCCGATATCTTCCAATGCAATGCTGTACAAGAAAATACTTGGCAAGGAGTCTCTGAGAGTCACAAACAGATCTTCACACTAATTAAGTGAACTAATTGTCTCCGGCAAACACCACTCCCCTTTCGCTCCTATTTATTTCCTATGGGAGTGGTCATTCAGCATCCCCTTGTGCTTTTACTCCAGAGTTGACCTCTGTTCCTTAACTGTTCCCTTCTCCTGATAGCTCTGCGCATGCACACATTGGGAACAGGCTCCAGATGTTCTTCAGCCCCATTTATCTCCGCCTCCGAATGTAGCTAATAACTGTCGGACAGCCCTGGCCCCCGACGCAGAGCATTCATCAGAGCCTTCCCCAGACTCCACACCCACCCACCCATTACTTACCAGAACATTTTGGTTGTCTAGCTTTCTAGTTCAACTTTTTGAACTTTGAATTGAAACATCATTGATTTCTCGAGCAGGCTGTTTTCTCCCTTCTTGAATGTTATGTCACCATTATTTGCAAAAGCTGAATGATTTTGCTGGCATGTCAACATTTTAGGTCATTGGATAGGATAATTCATTTTATAAACCCCAGTTAGTGTGATTAATGAGAAATTGTCACTGAATGCCATTAACACATTTTAACTTGTACGCTTCCGTGTTTTTTCAACTCCATCACAGATCTATCTCTATGTACCACCTGTAGGCTTCTCTGCCAGGCACATAGAATTCATATTTCTTAGTCTTTTCTTAATACAGCTGTATGGCATCTGAGATGATTTAAAGGCAAAACAGTGGTTGGAAGAAGGAGACTTCCAAAAATATTCTGCAGTTAAAAGCAAATATAGTTTTCAACTTCCATTCCTATTCTCTGTGGTGATGCTGAACATAGATCTGTTGAATATCTACAGACCCCCTCACATCCTGGACATAAATTGTTTCAACTTCTACCCTCAAAATGACATTATAGAGCATTTCACACCAGAACAACTAAACACAAGGATAGTTTTTTCCCGCATGCCATCACTCTGCTAAACAATTGATTCCCACAACACTGTCAAACAGTTTACTAAGACTGTATTACTATTATTCTTCTCATCCTTCCTATTACCTATCTCTTTTTCTACTTATGACTATAACTTTGTTGCTAGTATCCTTACGATTTATATTGTTTTATTTAGTTTCCCAGTATGATTTTTGTTGATTGCTTATCTTAACTGTTCCCTTCTCCTGATAGCTCTGCGCATGCACACATTGGGAACAGGCTCCAGCTGTTCTTCTGCCCCACTTATCTCCGACTCCAAAGGTAGCTGATAATTGTTGGACGGCCCTGGCCCCATCTCTGCCTCCGACCCAGAGCACTCATCAGAGCCTTCCCCAGACTCCAGGACTGGCCCATGTTCCTCCCCAACCTCCTCACTATCCGAGTCTGCTGCCAGCTCTGCTGGCCACTGGCAGGCCACAACACCATATGAAAGAAATAAAAAGAATAAAAAGAAAATAATAATATGTATTATGTATTTCTCATAAGTTTATAGACAACAATTCAGACATGCAGCAAAGAACACGCAATGTGCTTCTCTAAGTCCTGTTACTCTCCCTCCCCCCAGTTAGTGTGATTAATGAGAAATTGTCACTGAATGCCATTAACACATTTTAACTTGTACGCTTCCGTGTTTTTTCAACTCCATCACAGATCTATCTCTATGTACCACCTGTAGGCTTCTCTGCCAGGCACATAGAATTCATATTTCTTAGTCTTTTCTTAATACAGCTGTATGGCATCTGAGATGATTTAAAGGCAAAACAGTGGTTGGAAGAAGGAGACTTCCAAAAATATTCTGCAGTTAAAAGCAAATATAGTTTTCAACTTCCATTCCTATTCTCTGTGGTGATGCTGAACATAGATCTGTTGAATATCTACAGACCCCCTCACATCCTGGACATAAATTGTTTCAACTTCTACCCTCAAAATGACATTATAGAGCATTTCACACCAGAACAACTAAACACAAGGATAGTTTTTTCCCGCATGCCATCACTCTGCTAAACAATTGATTCCCACAACACTGTCAAACAGTTTACTAAGACTGTATTACTATTATTCTTCTCATCCTTCCTATTACCTATCTCTTTTTCTACTTATGACTATAACTTTGTTGCTAGTATCCTTACGATTTATATTGTTTTATTTAGTTTCCCAGTATGATTTTTGTTGATTGCTTATTCAGTATCCTATGACTATCATAATCTTATGATTCATGATGAATATATTTATGATGATTGTGATCATGATTTATCACTTATATCTTTTATGTACACTGAGACAGGGGTGGGTTCTAACTTACCTCGCTGCCGGTTCGCTTCCTCCCGTGCCGCGTGGCTGTGCGCATGCTTCATGCACGCATGCGCAATACCGAAAAATCCAAAAAAAAATCCCCCCCCCAAAAGCCAAAAAACAAGATGGCGACACATGCGCAGTGCCGGAAACTTGGCTTCTGCGTATGCGCAGAAGAAAAAAAAAACCTGGAAAAAAATTCAAAAAAAAAAAAATTCAAAACAAACAAAGAAACAAACCAACCGAAAACAAGATGGTGACGCATGCGCAGTGCCGGAAACTCGGCTTCTGCACATGCACAGAAGAAAAAAAAACCGGAAAAAATTTCAAAAAAAATTTCAAAAAAAATTAAAAAGAAAAAGATGGCGGTGCCCATGGACCGGCACCAACAGAACCGGTTCCGTGACATCACTGTGATGTCACCAGTGGGTTGCTACCGGTTTGGGCGAACCAATCCGAACCGGGAGGAACCCACCTCTGCACTGAGAGCTTATGCACCGAAGACAAATTCCTTTCCAATCACACTTGGCCAATAAAGAATTCTATACTTTTATACTACACTTCATTTCTACAGCTTCTGATCTCTCAGGAATCATCTGTCTTGGACTTCCCTGTCATGGACCAATCACAGACCAGTTTGCTTGGGGCAGATACAAGAGTCTAGCCACTCCCTGTCCAGTTGCTTTTCTGCTACTGAAGGGTACACTACAAAGTGAGTCATTCTGCTTCTGAAGGTGCCAGCCATAGCTGCTGGAGAAACATCAAGAGCCCAGAAAACTAACCTGGGGCCATTCAGTCTAAAAACTCATCGCTGCTGAATTTGTCAGATGATTTGCTTTTCAGGATTTTAAAGATACCTTGGGCCCCTTACGTTTACGGCATCTATTTTATCAATTTAAAATTCTTCCAATTTGAATAAAAATAGATCCAAAATTTTCTATCTACTGTGAGGGAGAGGGTTCTGACAGCATAAACAAAGAGGTTACTCTCCCCGAGCCAAAGACCACATATTTTTTTGTCCATGCATACAAATCAGAACAGTTATAGGTATGGATGTACCTACAGATGTGGAAGGGGTCGAGGTAGCCAAGCGATTAAGATGCTGGGCTTGTCAACTCATAGGTCAGCAGTTCGAGACCCGAGCGCCGTGCAACGGGGGTGAGCTCCCGTTACTTGCCCCAGGTCCTGCCCACCTAGCAGTTCAAAAGCATGCAAATGTGAGTAGGTAAATAGGTACCAATTCAGTGGTAAGGTAACAGTGATCCGTGAGCCTCGGCATATAGTCATGCTGGCCACAGGACGATGGAAAGTCTTTGGACAACACTGGCTCTTCAGCTGTGAATCGGAGTTGAGCACATCGCCCCCTAGAGTCGGATACGACGGAACAGGGGAAATCATTACCTGACAGATATGGAACTCTTGTTTTAATTTTGTACCCTGCTCAGAGTCTCTGCTGTATGATGGGTTGCCATATAAATCACATACATGTGTACATACATACGTACCAGTAACATCTATTCCAATATTGCTTAGCAAGGATAAATATTTTTTTCCCAGAGGATATGAACTTACACCATTTATATTTTATGCAATCTTTTGCTAGTCAGAATTTGAAATGCCATTTTCTGAACCCAAAAATATATGCAAAAATGAACGTGCTAAGGAAAGGTCATAGTGAAGAAGCTTATCTTTGAGACAAGAAGTGCAAAAGCTTTCTATAAGAGGAAAACCTCTTAGCAAAACAGGAATATTTGGGAAGACAAAAATATGTACATTAGAGACAACGTGCATGAAAATGTACACAATTTTTATGCACACATTTTATTGTGAAGCGGAGGAGAGACAGAATGGACTATAGATAAGACAAATGAGAAACAGAAAAAAAACCCTGCATGTCCTGTTGTTGTTGTTTTTACTTTTTTAATCTAGTTGTGATGTTCCAAGCCTCAGGCAGAAATCTTTTCTAGCTTTGCAGCTTTTCTTACATATTTGTTCATTGTACAAATACACAAACACAGAGAGATCCATTATTTTTAAGTTTCAAAACTAGCTAGAGGGAGGGGATAGACAAAAATAATGTAATACCCTCCGGGGAAGTTACACACAAAAAAGAAGAAGATAATACCCTTCTACTTAGAATTCATCTGTAAATCACTGATCCTGTATTTCTTCTTGAGATGGCTGTTAGACCCTTTGTGGCACATGGAAATCCAAGTGTGATTGAGAACTGCAGAATACAGAGAGAAACTAAGGAAGGAAAGCAGGGGTGGGTTCTAACTTACCTCGCTGCTGGTTCGCTTTCTCCTGCGCCGCATGAGCGCGCCTCGTGCACACATGCGCATGCACAGTGCCGAAAAATAAAAAAATTCCCCCCTCAAAAAAAGCCAAAAACAAGATGGCGACACATGCAATGTTCCCTGTAACACGAGAAAACGCCGCGCGGCAGTTAGAAACTGCCGTGCGGCACTCTCTTTTCCTGTGCGCGGGCGCGCTGGCACGCAGCCTCTGCCATTAGAAAATGCCGCGCGGAAGTTGGAAACTACCACACGGCATTCTCTAGTTACGTGCACGGCCGCGCGGCCACGCACCTTAGAGGGAACAGTGGACACATGTGCAGTGCTGGAAACTCAGCTTCTGCGCATGCGCAGAAGAAAAGAAACCCAGAAAAAAATTCAAAAAAAATATATCAAAAAAATCAAAAAAAAAAATCAAAAAAAAATCAAAAAAAAAAAAGATGGCGGCGCCCACGGACCGGCACCGACCGAACCGGATCCGTGATGTCACTGTGACATGAGGAGAACCGGTCCAAACCGGGAGGAACCCACCTCTGAAGGAAAGTATACACTCTTCATTCCTCTTGACCATAAAACGAAAGGCATTTCAGAAAGCAATCTCCACATTTGAGGAGAAATTAACTCTGGTGGTGCAGAGGTGAAAGTGCGGTATTGCAGGCGAATTCTGCAGACAGCCTGAAGTTCGATCCTGATGGGGCTCAAGCTGGACTTAGCCTTCCATCCTTCTGAGGTTGGTAAAATGAGAACCCAGATTGTCCGGGGCAATATGCAAATAAGGCTCCTACATTGTAAACTGCCCAGAGAGTGGTGTAAAACACTATAGGGTGGTATAGAGGCCTGCGTGCTATTGCTATTGCTTAAGGAGGCACTCTTCCTGACCAAGTCTTGATCTTGTTTTTCAAATAATATAGTGGCTTTGGATGCTTCTGCCTGCCCACAAAGGGTGAGGTTATGAGTGTTATTCCTCTATGAATCTCTTCCCGCCCGGGGGGGGGGAGGGGAGGGGAGGGGAGAATGAAAAGAATCAAACTGAAAGTTGGAGAATACATAGCAATAGCAAAGCTCTCTCTCTCTCTCTCTCTCTCTCTCTCTCTCTCTCTCTCTCTCTCTCTCTCTCTCTCTCTCTCTCTCTCTCTCTCTCTCTCTCTCTGTGTATATGTATATATTTACACACACGCACACACACAGAGAGCGAGAGAGAGCACACACACAGAGAGAGAGAGAGAGAGAGAGAGAGAGAGAGAGAGAGCAGAAGTTTAACTTAATTTAAGCGAGAATGGTTCCCACTGAACACATCACATAGTATGGCAGATATAATCAATTAAAATTTGGCTTCTCCAGTGGCTTAAAAATTATTCTATTTTTCTTTTCCATTTCCCCCCCGCCCTGCTTTTTGGTATTTTAATCTTTGTTTAATGTGCTTTGTCCCTCTATTTTTTTCTATCATTAACATGCATTACAATATTAGCATAGCATAGCATAGCATAGCATAGCATAGCATAGCATAGCATAGCATAGCATAGCATGGCATAGCATAGCATGGCATGGCATAGCATAGCATAGCATGGCATAGCATATCTATAGACAAACACATAGTAACAATACAACAGAGATTTTAATTTTAAAATTAAGCTACAAACTGGGAGACTGTGAGTTCTAGTCCCCCTTTAGGCACAAAGCTGGCTGGGTGACCTTGAGCCAATCACTTTCTCTTGGCCCTAGGAAGGAGACAATGGCAAACCACTTCTGAAAAACCTTGCCAAGAATAATACAGGGACTAATTCCGGCCATCTCTGAAAATCAGACACGATATAAAGGAAAAGGGAAAAAAAAGCTTTAAGACCTAAACCTTTATTTTAAAACAAATACATTGATGCAAGTCACAGTGTCTTCTTTTTTTTCTCCATTTCAATATTATACTTATCTTTTAGAAAAAGCCAAATAATCTTCACGCTCAAAACACTGATATTCTAAACTGCAGCTAACATTGATTAGAATACCTACTGTTTCTTTTCTTTATTTCCAATATTCTATGTTATCTAAATAATCAAGAGTCAAGAATTTGTAAGCGTATCGTGTAAATATCGTTGTATTAAAACAGGGCTGTCAAACTCACGGACAGCGGGCTGGATGTGTCACTCACTGGCCACGCCCAAACCTAGTTTAGCGAAGGGGGAAAAAGTCACGATATGTCACGTGATGCTGCTGTGATGATGTGAGTTTGACACCCCTGTATTAAAATAACTTAATGTACCACGATTTATCAAAACAGAAGAGAAAGAAAAAAAGAGAGAAACTCGATTTAATTGTTGGTTTTCTTGTTCCTGAACAACAATCCTATGAGGTAAGCTGAGAGTGTGATAGATCCTAGTTAATCCTGTCAGCTTCCATTTCTAAGGGTAGATTTGACACGGGTTGTTTTAATTCTAATCCAATATTTTAACTCCTATCCACACTTGCCTTTTGATAGTTCTACTCATTCTCTTTCTTTTATGTATGATTGTCTGAATGTGACTCAATGAAATTTTCAAAGAAACTACATGTTCGTTGCTCCATTTAGAAAATACAGGAGTTTGTTTCTGTTTCTAGATGCTAAAACAATGTATGTACAAATAATCCTGCCTTTTGGATGATGTCAAACACTTGCTACAGCTGCTTTGATTCATCTCCTGAGGCCTGGACTTCTATAACATTGGCATAATAAAGGATGAAAGGCAAGGAAGAAGCGATGGTGTGTGACTGTCACATTTGTTAACATTAACTAACTTGTCTTGTTGACTTGTACAATGGCTTGTGTCATGTGGTTAATGGCAAACTTAATAAGATATTGCATGCTGTCTCTGAAAGTCCATTAAAATATCAAAGAATCAAGACTGCAATCTCTCACCTATCACATCGCAGGCATTTGCAGTTTGTGCAAATTTCAAACAATTTGCAGTCTTCCAACTGACAGAATAAATGCCACTTTGCCACTTATTACTGGACAAAGGACGCCTGGCCACTGTTATGATTTGCATCGCCCTCTAAAGTGGATAGAAATTGACTTCAGAAACAAACATTGATTATTTTGGATGGGAAGAAATTGCTTTACCTACAAGCGGCCACAGTAATCTTTTCCGTTGTTATTCCCAATAACATGACAGGTATTTAGATCAAAGCTCTCCAGATGTTCTCCTTGAACTTATTTATTACATATCACTTTTCTCCTAGGTTGGTGTACTCTCTTCAAAAGGTGACAGCCCTAAAGTCATTCAATGAGCATTATGACTTAATAGGAATCTGAAATGACTAAAGCTTTCATCCAACTCCCAATCTTCCTCAATCCATCACAGGGCATTTTGTTCTAATATAGAAACTTATAATGCTGTTAATTAGGTGGACTGACCAAAAAAGAGCTGGGCAAGCGTAGTTGCATTTTTGTGAATTCCAGACCCCAAAGGGACTTGAAGCACTTGGCTAACCATCCTATTAAGATTTCTGGCAAAATGGCTATTTGCAACAGCGTGATTATCTTTTCATTTTTTCACAAAATGAATTGAGATCTCAGATAGGCTTATCGTGTATGTTTTGAGCCAAGTGCTTCAAGTCCCTTTTAAAAAGCAAGCAAACAAAGGGAGTAAAAAATTTAGCTGTCTCCAATTTTGTTCTCAATTTTAGCATATAATTGTCAACACTGAAACATCAGAAAAGCTGAATGAATGAAGAGAGACAGAGAGACAGACATGGGTCTGTCTGGGAGATATGTTTTGAAAAGCTCACTCATTTATTAACCATTGTGTTGTGCAGTTGTTGTAGCTATTCATCCACTTATGTCTCTATGTGCAATCCATTGTTATCAGGGGTCAAAATAATAATCAACTTCTTGTTCTTTCCCAATAGCAATAGCACTTAGACTTACATATCACTTCACAGTGCTTTACAGCACTCTCCAAGTGGTTTACAGACTCAGCATATTGCCCCCAACAATGTGGGTCCTCATTTTACCGACTTTGAAAGGATGGAAGGCTGAGTCAACCTTGAGCCAGTCAGGATCGAACTCCTGGCAGTGGGCAGGAGTTCCCCTGCAATACTGCATTCTAAACATTGCGCCATTGCTCCACCATGGCTCAAAATGGAAAGGAAAAGGAAATAGAAAGGACTGGCCCATCCGATCCCTGCCAGAAGAAGAAACATTCTATGGGCCCCGTCAGTAGTGGGTTTCAATTACCTTCTCTACCGGTTCGCTATTGGGAGCGCGTGCACGCGTGCGGCGCTTCTGCGCATGCGCAGAGATGTCCGGGCGGGTGGGCAGAGCCTCCCACCACCGCCACTACCGGTTCGCCCAATCCAGGGCAACCTGGTAGCAACCCACCACTGGGCCCCGTCAGTCAAGGAATTACAGCTGGTGGGTCCTAGAGAAGGGCCTTATCTGCTATAGGTCCTGTCCTTTGGAATATCTTACTCCCTGAGGTGAGATTGGCTCCCACCCTTCTGACCATCCACAAGAGCCAGAGGACCTGGATCTGCCAGATGCCCTGAGGCCCTCCCCCTCCTGCACATCCTGTTCCCTCCCTTCCCTTATTATTTTATTTTGACTGTGACTTCTACTTTTATTGTTTAGAAATATTTATCTTTTAGGATTTTCATGCTGAAAGCCACCCAGTGTTGTTTCAATAAGAGATGAGTGGAAATAAATTTGAAAACAAACAAACAAACTCTCTAATTCTGGAAACAAAGTTGTGTCTTGCCAAAACTGATGAAGGATTCTCAGCCCAAGGATAAGTTGGGCAAATCTACTATATATATATATATATGTAGCAAAAGAAATAATTCTAATAAAAGTCCTAGTTGCTACGATGCAGTCTGCCTCTTTGCCTGAGATAACCACCCACATTAAAAATTCAGTTGAGCCACCTTTTCAGCTCTTAATGACCATTTGAAGTTACAACAGATTTGAAAAAAAGTTACTTATAACCTGTCCTCTAAGTTGGCAGCACCAGCTCTAAAGCCATATAATCACATTTCAGGCACTTGGCAACTGGCTCATAATTATGTCTGATTGCAACACCCCACAGTGCCATGATCATGGTTTGCAATGTTTGTTTGTTTGTTTGTTTTTTACATTTTTCCAGCAACCCCCCCCCCACCCATTCGATAAGTTGGTTTTCGGACTTATGACCAGATGATTTGCTTAATGACCATAGCAACTCGCTTAACAACTGTCTTAAAAATGATTGTAAAATTGAGTCTGATCATGTGGTGATTCGACTTAATATTCCAGGCTCGATTGTGGTGCTTGCTTATTAAGGCCAGACTCAATTTTCTTTTCTTTTCTTTTTTTAACAAGGAGGAAACAAAGTCCAGTGACACAACCGGGGTGGTGGGTGGCTACAAAAATCCACCCTTTTTGAATGTATTTTGACATGATGCTGCACCTGCCATTTTACACATTTTGCCATTCTTTGTCTCCTATGAAAGCCCATGAATGTGTTGGGTGACTAAATATCATGTTCCTTTCCCCCAAATATTTCTCTTTGAAGATAATCCAAACGAAACAAAAAGCCTATTAAAAGCAGTTTATTATCCCAATTTTTTAAAAAAAGAAACCCTCCCCATATTGTCTCTAAGAGTGACAAAAGTAATATGTTGACATCTTAACCTTTTGGATATGGAACTATCTATAGAATAGAGAACAGAGAACAGAGAACAGAGAACAGAGAACAGGGAACAGGGAACAGGGAACAGGGAATGGAATGGAATGGAATGGAATGGAATGGAATGGAATGGAATAGAATAGAATAGAATAGAATAGAATAGAATAGAATAGAATAGAATAGAATAGAATAGAATAGAATAGGACAGAGTTGGAAAGGACCTTGGAGGTCTTCTAGTCTGTAATTATCCCAAAGGTGCTTTTCAAAAGGCAACTGGACTTTCTTGGTTTTTTTCCTTGAAAACATTTTGCTTCTCATCCAAGAAGCTTCTTCATTTCAGAATGCCAGTTGCCAGTCAGAACTCAAGAAGCTTCTTGGATGAGAAGCAAAATGTTTTCAAGGGGAAACAGAAGTGAAATGTTTTCAAGGGAAACCACCAAGAAAGTCCAGTTGCCTTTTGAAAAGCACCTTTGGGACAAGCATGACCTGGATGAGTGAGAATCTCCATAGATGTCTCTAATTGTGAAAACTCAGTTATCTGCCTGATACAAATGTCCATAGGTAAGACGTTCAAAGCAACAAATAAATAACAATTCACAAATAAGTCCTGTTTTGCAAACAGGGTCTCTGTAAGAGCACTTCAGATGCCCAATTCTTCAGCCTTGCTCAAGAATGAGAGCTTATGCTTAAATGCATTTGGCTCTGGGGAGTTTGTACAAACAAGGCCTGTTACCTAGCTTTCAGTTTTGAAACAGCCCTGTCAAGAGAACAACTTTGATGTTAGAAGAAGAAGCTTTTAATTCTTCTGTCTTTGATTCATCTAATGGCCCAAAGCAGCGATTGGCACCAGGACTGGACAGAATAGATTAAAGAGGCACTCTGGCAATCAATGTAAAGACTTAAGATCTACCATTCAATGTATTAAGATTCATGGCCAAGATAAACCTCTCTTTGGGATAATATAATATTCTGAGAGCAAGAGTAGAAGCAATTTTACAAACATCTCCTGCTTTACCTGAAGAGGTATGGCTTAAAGGAAAAGTTAAGCTTTTGGCCCCGAAATGGAAGCTTCCAGAAAAGCTTTTTTTTTTTTTTTGCTGCAGTGCCTTACCAATTTAAATCTGATTGGCATTTAGGTCAACCCTACCAATTTCCATTTCTGCTCTGTTTGTTTCAAGATGCAATTTCAATGGCTTTGTAGCATCTTTCCATCTCCATGTAATCATTTAAAAAATTAAATGCAAAGTCTTGTGATAATGCCATTGATGGTCACCCAGCCATTATTATTAAATTTGAGCACTGTGCTTGCTACTAATAAGATTACTTAATGTAGTGATTACAGGACTTTGAAGCTGGAAAACTCCCCCCCCCTCCCCAACCGCCTTCAGTACATCTTTTAAATTTTACAGCCATCTGACCTTTGCAAAAGTAAAAGAGCATGGTAATTTAAATACCGAGCTAATATCATTAAACTTCTTATGAAACCTAGATGTTTGGTTGGTTAAATAACAATGAAAAAGGTTGAATTTCCAGCCACTGCACTCTCTATAAATCAGAGAACAATTATAAAATGGCCATCAAATCATACAAAACAAAATGCTGGTATTCTAGTAAGACACTTGTTAAATCTGTCAAGCCGGGAGTATATTTCATGGAAAGGATGGCTAATGCCAGTAATAATGCCTTCATAAAATAGGATCATATTTCTTTCATTGTATAAATAAATCATCTAAGTTATTTTCCTGATGACTTCATGTGTCCATCCATCAATACATTTTCCTTACCATTGGCTTCCTCTAGCATATTTCTTCACTTTTCACACTAACCTAGAACTATGATATTTCCAATATCCTGCTAGTAGCAAGCACAGTGCTCAAATAATGGCTCAGTGACCATCAATGGCATTATTACAAGACTTTTCATTTAATTTTTTAAATTACTCCATGGGGATGGAAGGATGCTAGGAGAACAACTCGCCACAGGGCAATTCAATGTTACATTAATCATTTCATTCAGTTACTTTTATTATTGGTGATCACTTTTTCATCGAAATTGTTGTAACTCTGGTGTAACTGAGTTGGCTTTATTTTATTATTATTGGCCATGGTTATGCTGAAATTAATTTGGTATTTGTGGAATTGTCCTGTGGCGAGTTGTCCCACAGTGTGTTGGCTGTGGCAAGTTATCTCATGGCGAGTTGGCCCCAGCAAGTTGTCCCATTCTGTATCCAAGTACTAATGATTGTAATTGTAAGCTACCTAGAATCACTTGGTCAAGTTGGGTGGCTATAGAAATTGATTGGTTGGTTGGTTGGTTGGTTGGTTGGTTGGTTGGTTGGTTGGTTGGTTGGTTGGTTGGTTGGTTGGTTGGTTGGTTGGTTGGTTGGTTGGTTGGTTGGTTGGTTGGTTGGTTGGTTGGTTGAATGAATGAATGAATGAATGAATGAATGAATGAATGAATGAATGAATGAATGAATGAATGAATGAACGAATGAATGGGTATACAAATAATGAACAAATCAATGAATGAATGAATGAATGAAAACTGATCCTACTTACCTTCTGAGCCTAGTCATGATGACAGCACTTCCTAAGGTCTTTAATATATTCATTCCTCTATATGAAAGCCTTTCAGAGAATAGTGATTTGGGGGGGGGGCGTTTTAAACTATAGCTAGTTGAAGCAGACTAAATCTAGTTAAAATCCAAATATCAATAAAATAAGACAGATTTCTTAATAGTGCCAAAACACAATTAAAACATGATCCAACCCTAAAGAAAGGGTGTTAAACTCCTTTCTTCGAGCCCTCTGATGAATTTCATGGGAATGCAACGATTAATGTCAGTGATACTTTCTTGAAGGAGGACCATCTTTTTTTCATTAAATAATGAAAGCTTGTGAACCTCATGCATTTCTAAGCGATAAGAATCAAAACTTAAGCAAAGCTCTGCTGGGTCAAATAACTATATCTCATTCAGAAAGACAGAGTAGCTAGTCAAAAAGATCCTAGTAATTATTTTGCTTCCTGAATACTGATATCAAGAATGGTTTCCTTGCCTCTTGACTGGGGAAGCTATATATGCCCATAACAATGAAAATCAGTGATAATCTCATTCTGCATCAATGTATAGAATCCCTTTCTAAATATCTGCTACCTGGCCTTAGATGAGGTATTACGCTTGATGTTAAGTAAGAAATCCATTTCCCAGGTGAGGGAGGCAGAGTTAAGATAATTGAAAATCCAGGAAAACTGAAAAACAGAAATGGAAGCATAGAGCAAATTGACAGAAGAACTAAAGAGCCGTGGTGGTGCAGTGGTTACAGTTCAGTACTGCAGGCTACTTCTGCTGACTGCCAGCAGTTTGGCAGTTCAAGTCTCACCGGCTCAAGATTGACTCAGTCTTCCATCCTTCCAAGGTGGGTAAAATGAGGACCCAGATTGTTGGGGGCAATATGCTGACTCTGTAAAGAGGGCTGTAAAGCACTGTGAAGCAGTATATAAGTCTAAGTGCTATTGCTGTTGCTAAATACCATAGTTTGGAATGGAGCCAAAATAAAGGCTACCTGACATATTGTTGAAAATGATGGGAGCTTGGAAGATCCATACTTATGGGAACAGCTGGCATCAGCACTGGAAAATTCTAAGTTGGCAATGGATACATCCAGAGCTGTTTCCCTTAATGCCTGTACAAAAATATGTGGATATATGCTAATTGAAATTACCAGTAAATTTGGCAATAGTTGACCTCACTGGTTTGTTTGTTTTTAGCTATTAGTCCTAAAACAAATTAGACAAAGAAAACAAATCAGATTTCAACCTCAGTTGATAATCATATGGATATATATGAAATGTAATTCTATACCTGGAATGATTAAACATTACACTGCCTACCTTGTTTGTTTTCAGGTTGGCATGTCCCATTAGTCTTAGTGATGTTTCTTTACCTTTCTTGAAAACTCTTTGCCTTTTAGCTAAGCAGCAGTTTCCAAATCTGTCTCAAATGTTCCTTCAGTGAAAATTTAATAATAATTTAGTAACCATTTATGGATAGCCAGAACAGCTTCTTCCCCTGCTGGGGAGATATGTTCATAGTTTTATTGAAAGCCTTTGTTATAACAAAAAATCCTTTGTTATATTTGTTATAACAATAATCCTTTAAAATAACATTTGTTTCAACTCCTCAGGAACTTTCAGTGCTTCAATGCTTGAGGCAGAATTCCGAAGTCACTTAAATCTTTGAATCTTAGACTTAACTGCACAAATCTAAGCGTAGAATTAATTCTGAGATAACCTTTAAGTTTACTATATCCAGGTGTTCTAAGTTGATGAGAAACACGTTTTATGTAAATAGAAGCAAAAATATTTTGAATGCTATCCTTGCCAGCGTAGTGTAAGGTTTTGTTGCCAACATTAATTCCAAACGTGTACAGGTAGTTCTCAACTTATGACCACAATTGAGGGCAAAATGTATGTTGCTAAGTGAGACATGTGTTAAATGAGTTTTGCCCCAGTTTACGACTTTTCTTGCCATATTTGTTAAGTGAATCACTGCAGTTGTTAAGTTAGTAACATGGTTGTTAAGTGAATCTGGCTTCCCCGTTGACTTTGTATGTCAGAAGGTTGCAAAAGGGGATTGCGTGACCCTGGGACACTGACACTGTCATAAATATGAACCAACTGTCAAGAATCCGAATGTAAATCACGTGACCATGGGGATGCTGCAATGATCATAAGTGTGAAAAATGGTCGTAAGTCACTTTTTTCAGTGCTGTTGTAACTTTAAACAGTCATTAAATGAACACGAGGACTTAAAAAGAAACTAAGCATATACATCCAAAGCAGTGGTGGGATTCAATTTTTTTTACTACCGGTTCTGTGGGCGTGGCTTGGTGGGCGTGGCTTGGCTTGGTGGGTGTGGCTTGGTGGGCATGGCAGGGGAAGGATACTGTAAAATCTCCATTCCCACCCCACTCCAGGGGAAGGTTACTGCAAAATCCCCATTTCCTCCCGATCAGCTGGGACTCGGGAGGCAGAGGATAGATGGGGGCGGGGCCAGTCAGAGGTGGTATTTACCGGTTCTCCGAACTACTCAAAATTTACGCTACTGGTTCTCCAGAACTGGTCAGAACCTGCTGAATCCCTCCTCTGATCCAAAGGTGCTTTTTCAGGAGGCAACTGGACTTTCTTGTTTTTTCTTTGAAGATGTTTCACTTCTCATCCAAGAAGCTTCTTCAGCTCTGACGGGATGGTGGAGAATGGAAGGATTTATACTCCTTGCACACAGCTGGTCATTTGCATCCTTTTAGAGGGTCATTGAAGCACTTGGAGATTTATATGTATCTTCAGGGTCACCTGAGTAGTGCTGATGAAGTCTGCAATTTTTTTCTCTGGAAATCCATTCATACTCCCAAACCATTCAAATGGTGTTCATCCCAAATTGGATAGCTAAAAGTCTATAGAGATTCTTAGTCATCCAGGTCATGGTTGTCCCAAAGGTGCTTTTTCAGAAGGCAACTGAACTTTCCTGTTTTTTCTTGGAAGACATTTCGCTTCTCATCCAAGAAGTTTCTTCAGCTCTGACTGGATGGTGGGGTATCCTCAGGTGACCCTGAGGATACAGATAAACCTCCAACTGCTTCAACAACCCTCTAAAAAGGATGCAAATGACCAGCTGTCTGCAAGGAATATAAATCCTTCCGTTCCCCACCATCCAGTCGGATCTGAAGAAGCTTCTTGAATGAGAAGCAAAACGTCTTCAAAGAAAAAACAAGAAAGTCCAGGTGCCTCTTGAAAAAGCACCTTTGGGACAACCATGACCTGGATGACTGACAATCTCTATAGACTTTAAGCATAAGGAGCTGAGGTGGCGCAGTGGTTAGAGTGCAGCACTGCAGGCTACTTCAGCTGACTGCTAGCTGCAGTTCGGCGGTTCAAATCTCACCGGCTCAAGGTTGACTCAGCCTTCCATCCTTCCGAGGTGGCTAAAATGAGGACCCAGATTGTTGGGGGCAATATGCTAACTTTGTAAACCGCTTAGAGAGGGCTGTAAAGCACTATGAAGCGGTATATAAGTCTAAGTGCTATATACATATTCACAGCAGACAAAATTGATTCCAGCCCTTATTTCTTGCACAAATAATATAAAATGCAGTAGCTAAAGCAATACAATAGCTAAGGGCTAGGTTTTTCATGCCTAGAGTTAGGCATGATGCAACCCCAATTAACACTGATGAGATCAGAGATAATAATTGTTCTTGCATGGTTGTTAAAATGCTCCTCCAAGGAGCACTTCGATGATGAGATCAGTCTATGAAAAACTCTGCATCAAATAAAGATACAGTGATGAGCCCAACTTAACAAAGTTTATTAGAACCTATCATACACTATACTAACATTTTAAGCAGTGCTATCTCTTTTCTTAGATATTTGTCTATATTTGCACTCTTCATAAAGTGAGCTAACGTAAATATTAGGGAGAATTGGGATTCCTGGCTCATTCATAGCCCCATCATTCATTTGCATACCTTGTTTCCTTGGTTGTTTGCCTTCTTGGTGATAACTATCAAGGATGGGAAAATGAGCATTTTTATTCTTTATTTAACCATTGAGTTTTTGCTTAACTGTTTCAGGGTATAACAGTTGCTATGGTACCCTTTGCAACCATGGGCCTTGTGAAGGAACCTTACAATTCCACCAGAAGAATGACACATTAGCAAATGAAAGAAATAGCCCAAGGAAAAACATCTGAACTAAGAAGAGATAGAATTGATTGAAAGAGGAAGATTAAGAAAGGGCAGTTCTAAAATAAATTTAATACATCTTCATTAAATGATGCTGAAGGGGTGAACTGATAAAAAAAAAAGGACAAAATTATCCAGAAGGCATCAACAAAATGTGGCTTGCATTGATGTTGGGCTGCTGGTTTTAAGATAGATTAAACAATACACATAAGTTTTAGACACTGATAGATGATGTCTGTACAAGTACTATGACTGGAAGCAAAGAATGAGATATGGAGAAGGGAAAAAATGGGTAGGTAGGAAAGCTGATATATGTGTCTGTGCGTATAATAAACACATACAGATATATTGCACAGGAATTTATAACATTTAGGGCAGATTGTATTCATAACACTCATTATCACTTTAGGGGAAGATCTGTTTCAAGTTTTAAGCATTTGGAATTCTAGCTTCTTGCACCAACACTTATGTATTTTATTATCTACACATTTATTTCCTTTTGTTTAAAATACAGATCTCCTTAACACCTCCTTCCCCATTATGTGCCTAGTCCCTGAATATCTCTGGTATGGAGATATTTTATACGTGGTTTGAATTGAAGGACATCTTGGAATATTGCCAAAACACTGATCAGCACTTGACAGTTTCTAAGCTCTAGCATTCGGTAGCCATCAAAATCAACATGTAGCAATGTCAACAGACAATGGTGGCCATGCCATATATAATCCTTTGTTGTGGTCTGGTAGCCAACGTGTAGGAGAATGCAATAGATTTTAGAGTTTTTCATTCCTTTACAGACTAATCTTTGTGGCTTGCACTAAAAGTGGAAAGTTGTAGCTCCCTAAGTCATTGTTGTACAAATTACAACAGCTGGTCAATGTTGAGAATGGTTTGCAGTTGGAAATGAACAACATCTTGGAGGGGCAGCCCCTACTGAATCAGACCTGTGAGCATCAAGCTCAATAGTACTGATTCTGATTAAAAAGATGTTCTCTGGAATTTCAGAAAGACATCTCCTCCAGTCCTATCTCAGTGCAAAGCAGATGTTCTCAGAACATCTGAATAAAAATCTTATTATTATACCAACAGCTTGAGGTCTCTTCAGAATTCTCTGAAGCTTCAGTCCAAGGCAATTTATGTTCCTTCTGCACTGGGACACAGAACAGGACCAGGCAGCTGGATCAAGAGATCCTTTTAATTACTCACAAATTCCCTGACTGGATACTAACACCTTACACAGGCATGGAGCTTTAGATGGAATCAAATTGGAGGCACAAAATTATAGAAGTGAACTAGATTTTATTTACATCACAGAAAGAGTTATGCTGAAAACGCTAAAGCAGATGTAATCTCTGAGCCACAACCAGCCATTGTGTGAAGTTCAAATCCATGTACTGTAGGCTGTTCCAGGGGTGGGTTCCAACTGACCTCACTGCCAGTTCGCTCCCTCCTGCGCCGTGTGGGTGCGCCATGTGGGCGCACCACGTGGGTGTGCGCACGCTTCGCATGTGCACGCATGCGCAGTAATGAAAAATCCGAAAAAAATTTAAAAAAGAAGCTGAAAACAAGATGGCGACCGCATGCACAATGCCGGAACTCAGCTTCTGCACATGCTCAGAAGGAAAAAAAATCAAAATAAATAAATAAATTCAAAAAAAATTAAAAAAAAAGATGACGGCACCCATGGACCGGCACCAACCGAACTGTATCGGTCATTGTGACATCACCAGCGGGTCGCTACCGGTTCGGGAGAACCGGTCCGAACCGGAGGAACCCACCCCTGGGCTGTTCCACATACTACAAGCATGCATTTTTAGCTGCTAGTAAAAATAAAGTTAGCTAAGTAAATATATTATCTTGCTAGGGCTGCAAAATAAGCAGAAAAACACATGTCTCTTTGTCCCTCTGTCACAGAGAGCTTAGGAAAATTCCCATTCTTCTTCTCTGGGATTGTATTAAACCTTGGGAATTGGAAACAGCAAACTAATTCTACTGTATACCTTCCTTGGGATACAAAAATCTTTGCCTGCACTGTTCCCATACCTAGCTTTGTGAGAGGAGGGGAGGGAGGATAAGTTAGAGTAGGTTAAGAATGGGGAGGGTGGGGTGGGATAGGGTGGGGAGGAGAGGAGAGGAGAGGGGAGGAGAGGAGAGCAGGCGCAG
>QLTV01000453.1:491975-503425 GCA_003457575.1 Thermophis baileyi
AAAAAGCAAAATTCAGGAGTGCAAACAAACAAAAAAAGGGGGGTGGGAAGGCTACAGAAAAACTTTGGACTTCCTTTGATGCAGATGGAAACCTAAAAATCAATGACCCTTTGAACTAGAATAAACCATTACTAAGAGTACTCCTAACATTATAAAGAAGTCTAATTGTCAAAACCCAAGGTTAAAATGATGATGTTTCATCCTGAGAAAAGATGACTGAGCAGGTTTTTCAAATAATGGAAAAGGTGTCACAGTGAATGCCATAACTTTTTTCCTTACATGCCATTACACAGAATACCATATAATGGTTTAGTGTAACAGGAAAGCAGATTTTAACTGAATGCTAAAAACAACTTCCTAAAGTAAGAGCAGCTTGAAAGTGAAAAAACCAATAATCTAGAAACTGTAAGGTTATTTGCAGGTGTTTCATACTGGATTTATACATTAAATATCCACCAAATAGCCATTTCCAGCTGGGTAAATCTATACATTTATGATTCTGCGTCTTTGAATAATAAACAAATATAAGATGGGTTTTTTTTTCACTTATTAGGTACCGTGTTTCCCCGAAAATAAGACCCTGTCTTATATTCTTTTGAACCCTGAAATAAGCACTTGGCCTTATTGCCATGCTTATTATCAGGGGATGTCTTATTTTGGGGGAAACAGGGTAGTAGAGTAGATTTTATTCTTCATTTAGTAGTAGAGTAGTTCTTATTCTTCATTTATCATAGCTCTAACTTTCCTTTCCCCGATTAATTAAATGCAACCCATCTACAGCAATAAAGCAGCTTCTGACACCATCTCCATATAAAATTAAATAGCAAACACTTAAAGTCCAAGTAGCTACCTCAGGGGGTGGGGGGAAGATGACAATTTTAAAACATGCATTATGTCACACTGTGAAAATCATTGCTGGGGTAGAATTGTTTAGTTGAACTGGCATGTAGCGAGTATGCGTTGGTCATTCCCAAATCATGACCACTCAACGTATTTAATTAATTCATTTATTTATAAAATGTATATGCTGTCCAACTATCAGAGTCAAGTGTTTACTGTTATTCATTTAATAATGAATAAATGAAGAAGGTAAAAAGGATGTGTGTGTGTGTGTGTTAACCATACCTATGAACAGAAACATGCCTTATCTTCCTGCTCATCTAAGATCTCACACAACTTTTTAAGACTCATAAGAAGAATCACATCTTGGAAACATTTTCTTGCAAGCACCCTTGTTTATCTCAGATGAAATGCTTTACAAACAAGTAACTTGTCCTCCCCCCCCCCCCAAAAAAAAGCCTACAGAGTAAACCTTACCTACTTGTTGGTTTCAACTCTGTGGACAAGTATCTTTGGATGAATCCAGTTACCGCAATATAGTCCTTAAAGGGTGCGATTTGTTGAAGGAAGAATGGTGTGTTAACTCAGAACCAAATCCTTTGAGATAATCTGCTAGAGAAAAGAGAGAGAGAGAAAGAATGTAATCATAATTATTCTATTCTTTTAAAAGATCCAGGGAAAGGGTTAGGATTTTCATTTGTTCACTTGCTAAACTAATATGAGAACCAGAATATAATTATCTCCCCCCCCTTCTGCAATTCCTCAAACTTTGTAATTCAGTTCTCTGATTCTATTTTTAAAAAGCAAGAGTATAACTATGCATGCATTAGGGGAATACAAAATTCTGTATGTCAGGACAAATTTATGCATGCATTTTTATTTATAAAATTTGTTATTTGCTTTTCATTAAACCCTAATCCCAAAGTGAGGCACCAAAATAGGATCTAAATCCATGAAATCACAATAGTTTAAAGTCATGTAATTACAACTCATCATTAAAACATGAAAACCAGGACAATTAGAACATAAGTGACACAGCAGTGTAGATTCAATTAAAATGCTGGGTGAATAAATAAATTCTCAGCTGGCACTGGAGGCATGTTAGCCATAACTTGATCAGAAGGAATTTCATCATCCAGAGGCCTGTATCAAAAACATTCTTATAGGTTACTAAATGGTGAATATATATCTGTTGGCTACTTTCAAGAGGGCATCTCACCAGCCTTGAAGACTGAAAGGATATACTAGTAATATAGCACCTGATATTCAAGTTGTTGGCTTTACAGGACTTTATATGTCAATATAAATACCTTGAAATGCTTAAAAATAGAAACACATTTCTCCTATTGTTCATAGAGCTCTACTGTAGTTCCTGCAGACACCAATACTTCCAGCAATATCTCTTTCATACTCTTTCATCCTCATCATCATCGTTGTCGTCATCATCATCATCACCACCACCACCACCACTGCAATCTAGCATATTAAGCTCAGGACTTATACTGAAATCCAAAAATGTTTCTAGTCTTTATATAGAATCCCAAACCATAGGAGGGAGAGAGAGGAGAAGAAAGAGAAGGAGAAGGAGAAGGAGAAGGAGAAGGAGAAGGAGGAGCAGCACTATGATTCTATGATAAATCCAAAGGAAGGAAGGAAGGAAGGAAGAGAAAGGAAGGAAGGAAGAAAGAAAAGAAAGAAAGAAAAAAGAGAAAGAGAAAAAGGGAAGGAAGGAAGGAAGGAAGGAAGGAAGGAAGGAAGGAAGGAAGGAAGGAAGGAAGGAAGGAAGGAAGGAAGGAAGGAAGGAAGGAAGATTACAGATAGATAATAGATATATAGGAATGCCTTTGGGGGTTGAGTAATGGAATGCCTATTCATCCAGAAAAAAAAGGGTGTGTGTGTGTGTGTGAAATAAACAGATACTATAAAGAACATTTGGAAGGGCACAGTTTTGAAAGGGTTGATAAGTAACCATCTCACCAGTTTGCCTGTTGGGACATGTTTGTGACTAGCAGTCTGTTAAAATGTCCATTTTCTAAAATTCCCATTCTATCTCTTGGTCCAGGAGACTGAATGAAGATTCAAGAGGAATGAAGATTCTGAGAAAATACTGACTTTAAATAAAGAGAAAATCCAGAATAGAACTAATGATACTGAGATTGTCTAGTTCGTAGAAATAACACAAGTTAAACTTTTTTTCCCCTCCATCTCTTTTATTTTTTTGAAGTGGAAAAAAAAAACACTTTCACAGCTGTAGATGTAATTGTCTATCTGCTGTGCAAAGGCATATAAGCCAACTCAGTAACGTACGGAGTGACTTTTGATAAGTGAAAACTGCATTTTGTTGCTCCACTGTGCAGCCAAAACTAATTATGGAAACTTGGAAGGAACAGCTCCCAAAATCTATTTATTTGGCTCATGTGGAGTTGGCCATGTGGGAGGCTGGGGGGTTAGAGAAAAGAATTGGGAAGAATGAACATTCAGAGACCAACTCTGGTGCCCTGACGGTAGATGCTCCAGAAAAGGGGTTTAAAACAGTTGATTCTCATCTGTAACTGAATGAGCAGTCAAATGGATTGTGAAACTGAGATCATTGAGATGTTCATTCTTTAGAAAAAAAGTGCAAAGAGCAACAAATATGATTAGGGGACTGGAGGCTAAAACATATAAAGAATGGTTGCAGGGAAATGGGTATGTTTTGTTTAATAAAAAGAAAGACTAGGGGTGACATGATAGCAGTCTTCCAATATTTGAAGGGCTGCCACGAAGAAGAGGAGGACAACCTATTATCCAAACCAGGGAAGTAAAATCCAAAGTAGGTGAAACCTCATCCTTCAAAAAGAACTGAATGGTAGAGGGGTTGCTTATAGGTAGGGAAGACCCATAGAAGCCAAGACTTTTCTGGGGCAGATGAGACCCTGAGTTGATCTAGAATGAACTTGCACTCTTGTCTGTTCCTCAATTCTTATCCTTATCCTGATGATAAGTCTTAACTTATCCTGACTCTTATCCTGATTCTTTATAACATGAGTAGTTCTTTGGGTGAAAATCTTCAAATGGTTCCAGCTAAAATGATAGCCAGAAACTATCTGTGGTTCATTGTATTACAGCTTCCATTTCAGCATGCTATTATTCAACACTACCCAAACTCCATCCTATTATGTCCTCCAACAAAGAAGTCCACGATTTCTTCTTGTCAATCATGTAAACACTGTAAGGTACACAATACAGATCTTTCTTCAAGTCCTCCACCTGTCTGAAGGAGCTTCTTGACAATGAGAAGGCTGCAGGACAGAAGATAGAAGCTGGGAATTGTTCTTGTAAAGTCTATTCACATAGAACTGAATGTAACTATGTATGATATGTACAAATACAGACATATCCCATAAGATAAGGAAACACATGCATACTGTATATTATGGAAAAGCCATACACTAAGAGGCTATTTGATTTTTTAATATTACTTCAGCTCCTCAAAGTGCATATTCACAATATTGTGAGTAAAATGGCAATTAAATAAGGAGCCACACAATGTGGAGATAGATGCAACTCAGTATCTTTTACTGACATGCACAACCACAGTGATCACTGGACTCCTCACCACAGAAATGCAGAAGAACCCCAAGGCCCACCAAATTACATATTATATACCTTCTGGAAAAGATACAGAGGACTTACAAAACCAGTGTAAACATGACCTTTCCTGCAGGAATGTCAATCTGATAACAACAGAAGGGGGACCTTATTAAATTCTTCTCTCCAAGCCCACCCATTTTACTGATTCTAATATCTCTAATATAAACAATATCCTTTGTTGTACTCATATAGTGACTCTCTTCAAATTACAGAAGACAATTGCCCTTTTTTTTATTATCTGTCTCCTTTCCTTCCAGGATCATCAAGTGTTATGTATCGGATATATATAGTTGTGTGTTTCACCTGCTAAAGTGAAACTAACCTTTAGATGACCCTAACTGTTAACTCCAACTGTTTTGGAGGGAAACTTAGAACATTCATATTTGGGCGGGTTTTTTCAAGGATTATGATTTGTTAAGGCCCTGTGGGCCCAGAGTATAAATTACAGGGATTTGCCTGCAGTTCCTCAGTTCCAGTTTTCAGTAAATAAATGTTGTTGTATCTATTACGGTCTGTTTCTTGCCTGCTGAAGCCCACTACACAATAATCAAGTACCTTCAGTTTGCCTGTTCTGCTTCATATGCACTTCAGCCTCATGTATGTAGGACATTTCTCTTCCATGACAACTTTGGGTATTTTTAACTTTGTGAATAATGAAGATTATGATGCCAGTGATACTTTTATTGTCCTGAATTACATGCGTATTAACTTTTTTTACAAGGCCAATTCTCTCTTTCTGCCAATTTCTCAAAGAATGAACAGGTGAGATAAAATCTGAAATAGCAATTTTATTAGTCCAATAAATTTTCAAATTGAAATCCTTGTTCAGAAGTTTCTAAAAAGCAAGCCACTGTGTTCTTTACAATATTTCTGTTCCTGATAGAGGCAATAATGGATTTATTAAATGTACCTGAAGAATATTATTTTCAAATATTGTGGGCCTGTAAATTTTTATATTTAAAACACTTTTGAGAATTCTATTCCCTTTTTTCATTTCCCTTGTTTTATAACATTACTCCCTAGACAAGGTTGCACTCATAATGCTTGAAAAACATTCAGCATGTGTATGCAAATTCCACCCAAACTGCTGTTGAATGTCTGCCTGCCTGCCTGCCTGCCTGCCTATCTATATCTATCTATCTATCTATCTATCTATCTATCTATCTATCTATCTATCTATCTATCTATCTATCTATCTATCTATCTATCTATCTATCTATCTATCTATCTATCTATCTTCAATCATCATCTATCATGTATCTAACATAGAAGTATCTATCATAGAAGGCTGTCCATCTCAACCTGGTGGCATTACATAAAATACAGCACATTACACAAAAAAGACACAATACAATATACCGAGGCTCTAAGAAAACTTTGTTTATAATGCACTGTAAAACATACATAGTGTGCTCCCAGCATCAATGTTGGAAATCTGTTTGGGTTGGAGCTATTCAAATTTTGAGGGAAAGATATTCCATAGGGCAAATGTTGTGTTAGAGAAGGCACACACTTCTGGATCGAACCAAACAACAGTATTTACAGAAAGAATCTGGAGAAAGCCTACATTGCCAAATCTGATGGGCAGGCCAAAACCATTAGTATTAGCACTTTATTAGAATTAGCAAATAACCAGTGGAGTCCCAGGAGGGAGGGTCTGCTTCCCAGAGGGAAAAGAAGCAGCAGAGATTGGAAAGTCTGGTAGTCAGGAAGAGTTCTAAGATGTCCCCTCCCTAGTAGTTCACAGAGTATATCTGTAGTTATACAGATAGATAGCTTTAGTCTGGCAAAATTCTGTCTCTAGGCAAACAATTTAAAAACATTACTCATAAGTAACTCTATGTATGGCAGAGGTGGTATTCAGCTGGTTCGCACCGGTTCAGGCGAACCGTTGGTGGAAATTTGGCCAAGGTCGCCGAACTGGTAGCGATGGCTGGTTGGCCATGCCCCCGAACCAGTCCCCCAGTTGCCGCTTGCTCGCCCCACCCCCCATGTTCGTCACCACCATGTTCTTCGTGCACACGCATCCCATTGCCTTGCAAATCCAATGGGATGCGCATGTGCGAAGAACATGGCGGCGACGGCACAGCAGCAGCTTTTTCTGCGACCTCCGGTACTTTTCGGCGGCCACTGAAAAGTACCGGAGATCGCAGAAAAAGCTTTTCAGCATACTTTTCAGCAGCCTGCTTCTTTGCCAGCTGCTTTCCAGAAGCAGCGGCTGGCTTGGGGCCGCCAAATACTCCGGTCAGCTTGCCTTCTGGACTCTGGACCAGCCACCCAGGAAGGTAAGCAGCCCAAACAAAGAGGCGGTGGTGGGGGAGGAAGCGGGGCTAGGGCCAGGGCCGCTAAAGGAGGGGAAACGGGGGCGACTGGCAAAGGGAGGGCGGGGGTAGATAGATGGAAATTCCAAAAATTTTCCTAACTTTTCCTGTGGGCGTGGCTAGGTGGGGGGGGTCATGTGACTGAGTGGGTATGTGCATGAGTGGTGTCAAGTTGGCCATGCCCACTCAGTCACATGCCCCCCCACCTAGCCACACCCACCGAACTGGTAGCAAAAAATTTTGAAACCCACCACTGATGTGTAGTTCTTGGTTCTTGGTTCTTGGGCCTGGCATAACTTGACCCTGTGCTATGAAAGTCTTTTAGGTAATGAGCACCTACAACTGCACTAAGAAACCTATTAGAAAACAGTGCCACTCATAAAGCAGTGGTGTTACATGAGAACACCAAGATGCACCTAGAATAATACAGTAGATATATATATATGTAGCTGCATTCTGACCTATTACAACTTCTAGTTGCATTGCAACTGTCTTAACTGTGAGGTGAGAAAAGCATGGGCAAAGCCTCTACAAACATGAACAAGTGAAGCACAAGATGGATTTATGCAATGGCTTTCTTGACCATGATTGCAACCTGAACCTTGAGAAGAAATTGTGAGTCTATGAGATGTTACTCCATCTAGAGTTATAGTTCTGGAAGCCCTTAAAACCCACAGCTACTCAGCCTTGCTACACTGAGTCGACATATCAAGCATCCCTCATCCATACCCCAACAGTGTCCAGGGGGAAAAAGCCTTTACAGCATCACTTGAAAAGTGAGGGGCCAAAATGTACAACCAAGTATAATCAAAATGCTAATCATAACTAACCCTGTGCCAACAAATGATCATACCCAACAGCTTCAGGTAGATTTTAAACAGAAGAAAGTAAAATCTAAGCCTCCCCACAACGCAGGGGTCTAAGACAAGGGTGGACAATTAATGTTCCCAAGGGGACCACATGAGAAACTGGGACTGTTATGGAAGGCTACCACTGCCAACCCCCCCCCACTGCCTCTTCTCACCACTGCTCCCCCCACAACACACACAGTAGGTTGTACAGAGACAGACAAAGGGCTGGACATGGTCCATGGGCTGTAAAATGCCCAGGTCTGATCTAAGGTCTATTCTCTCCCTACCACCAGAGAATGGAATTGGCCTTGGAGGAATGAGAGGCATGTTTATACTACACCAGTTTATTGGAACTATTTGGGTCCATGAAAAACTCTCTGATTTCCCATTATAGGACTCCAAAAACCTTCCTTGGTATTTGAATCTGTTTTTTGCCTGCTCCTATTGCAGTTCTGTCTTCTCATTGAGTCTGCTTGTGTGAGATAGATTTATGGCATCCTTAACCTTTATAAGCACTGGCATGTTGATGCCATGACAGAATGTTTCCTTCCTCTTTGGATCTGTCATTCAAGGCAGCAGCTATTTCACTCTGTCTCATAATAACAGAAACCCACATAAAAAAATTAAGCCTGGTAGATGGGAGTAGAAGGGCATCAAGACCACGTCTGTCAATGAATACATTCATGGAATGTATTCATTCTGGGACTTGACTGTTAACAATTGCCATGATGACTTAACAAACTGAGTTAAAGGCATAACTCAGCAACGACATCTTGATGGGTGGAGGAGCTAAGCCAAGTCCAGTTTAGTTATGCTTGGAAGGTAATCCACCAAAAATTCAACAGATGTAGAAAAAAAAATGGATAGATGGGAAAATACTCCTCTGGGGGGTCCTTAGTGTTCTCTGACCTTGATTGTTTTGCTGCAGAAGTTTCATTACCCAAACTAGATAACATGATAAGTGCTAGTAGGGAGTGGGTTTGCTCTAACTTTATATTCTAGTGGCTTGCCATGTCAGTGTTGGTGGGAGTGGTCTTGGTGGTTCTTTGTTTGGAATATTTACTGTTAGCTCGTTTGGCAGTTCCTTGATTGGGGTATTGTTTACTTCTTCTTGATGGCTGGCCTGATGCTAACAACCCTCTGTTACTCCCAGGCAACAATAAACAATTTCTGCATTCCAATAGAAAAGGATATTTGTAGCTCAGGGTTGAACTGTGGAGTCCTTGGTTCTCTCTGTGATTATTTCTGCATTGTTACTAACAACAAAACATGGATACATCA
Source organism: Thermophis baileyi (assembly GCA_003457575.1). Taxonomy (NCBI): domain Eukaryota; kingdom Metazoa; phylum Chordata; class Lepidosauria; order Squamata; family Dipsadidae; genus Thermophis; species Thermophis baileyi. Next base: position 500,902 of record QLTV01000453.1, read on the forward strand.
ATCTAGTCACCAGCAGTTGAACTTAACTTGAAGGGGACTTTGGAAAGAAAAAAGCTGGTGGACTTGACTTCTGTTAATCAATTATGAGTATTACATACTCAACTCTCAAAAGCAGTTCACCGCTAAATATTACTTGCCTAAGAGGTGGGACGCGGTGGCTCAGTGGCTAAGACGCTGAGCTTGTCGATCAGAAGGTCGGCAGTTCAGCGGTTCGAATCCCTAGCGCCGCGTAACGGAGTGAGCTCCCGTTACTTGTCCCAGCTTCTGCCAACCTAGCAGTTTGAAAGCACGTAAAAAATGCAAGTAGAAAAATAGGGACCACTTTGGTGGGAAGGTAACAGCGCTCCGTGTGCCTTCGGCATTGAGTCATGCTGGCCACATGACCACAGAGACGTCTTCGGACAGCGCTGGCTCTTCGGCTTAGAAATGGAGATGAGCACCGCCCCCTAGAGTCGGGAACGACTAGCACACATGTGCAGGGGAACCTTTACCTTTACCTTAAGAGGTGAAGGGAACCATTACCTTCCTGCCCTCTTTTGGGGTCCTCTACAAATAACGGAATTATATGATATATAATAAGATAATCCCTGTGACTTTTGTATCCCTGCATTTATTTCATATCCACAGTTCTTCGTTTCCTTTAAATCACACTGTAAAGAGAAGCAGTGCTTCCGTGAAATAAATTTGATAACAGCGAAAAAGTGATAATACCAGTGATTAGATGTATACCTTCAGGACAGAATGGGTTTTTTTTTCTTTTTCTTTCTCTTTCCTTTCCATCCTCCAATTTTGCAAATGTAATCCAGATAGCAAGATGGGCGCCTAACTCAGCTAGGATTGTTAAAGGAGAATCATTGCAGTTTTATTGGAAGAATAAGATAGCTCGCTATTTTTATTGCAACCTGGAACTAAAAGAGAATCAACATCTAGTGGCTGCATGTTCAAGAAAGGATGTTTTCCAGCTGAGAGACGGCCAACACAACAGGATCACCTTTCTAATGAGAACTGTTCCCAGTCAGGTTCCAGCAATAAACCAGATAATTATTAGAAATTCATAATGAGGCCAAATCTAGGTATTACTTAAAAGGGAAACATACATCTTTCCTAGGGTGATGGTTTGGCCTTACAACCTTTTGCTAGAAAGTTTCCATCTGAGGAATTTATCATCAGCATATTTTATTTATAAAGGACTGGAAATAACTAGGTACTGTAGTATAATATTTTTAAAGACCAATTTTTTTCTCTGCAAGAGTTCAGTGTAAGCATTGACTAAATAGGTAAAAATGTGGAAGGCAGAGAAACAAAGAGAAATGAAACAAAAACCAAACAAGCCAACAAAAATACAAAAACCTGGATTCTGAAGCCAAATTTTGATCTGTTTTAGAATTTACAGAAAAGGGCATAGTACAGAGGATTTCTCTGTTGAAAACCAGAAAGAAAGAAAAACAAGAAATTTGGTCTAGTGGTTAAGGCACCAGGCTAAAAACAATGAGACTGTGAGTTCTAGTCCCACCTTAGATATGAAAGTCAGCTAGGTAACTTTTGGCCAGTCGTTCTTTCTCAGACCAGACTACCTCACAGGGTTGTTGTTGTTGTAGGGAAAATAGAAAGAGGAAGACATATTTGGTATGTATGGTACCGTGTATTATTTACAATAATGATAAGGGCAAGATATAAATAAATAAGTATTGCTGCGCTAGCCAGGATATTAAATTGAAAAGAAGAAAGCATATGAGGATGAATCCAGGAAAATGTCTTGAAAAAAGTAAAAGTTTCTAAACCAAATGATCTGGGAATCAAATTAGACAAATATGTTAAAGGTTTTTTTTTTTTTTAATTTAAGCAAGAGTCCAGTTTTGGGTTTTTACAGGTGGTCCTTGAATTATGACTACAATTGAGCCCAGAATTTGTGAGAAATTTGTTTTGTTCCATTTTACAACTTTTCTTGCCATTTGATAAGTGAATCAAATGCAGTTGTTAAGTTAGTAACACGGTTGTTAAGTGAATCTGGCTTCCCCATTGACTTTGCTTGTCAGAAGATCGCAAAAGGGGATCACATGACCCCAGGACACTGCAACCGTCGTAAATATGAACCAGTTGTCAAGCATCCGAATGTAAATCAATGTGACCCTGAGGAGGCTGCAATGGTCATAAGTGTGAAAAATGGTCGTAAGTCACTTTTTTCAGTGCCATTGTAACTTTGAACGGTCACTAAACGAATTGTTGTAAGTCGAGGACTACCTGTAATTTAGATCAAAGGAACATTAAACTGAAGTGAAAAGGATAATCATTGCTTTGTAACAGCTTTTCTGTAGCAGCTTTGTACCCTACGCCATCCGTCTGGTAAACTTGCAAGCTTTGTTTTTCTCGCCATGTACATGTATACATCTGAACTAGACTGTGTTGTTTCTCTATGTCATATAATATATGTGGGTATATGCATATTTATTTATTTATTTATTTATTTATTTATTTATTTATTTATTTATTTATTTATTTATTTATTTATTTATTTATTTATTTA
>QLTV01000453.1:511473-521473 GCA_003457575.1 Thermophis baileyi
CAGGGCAGGGAGGACGGAGAGGGAGAGGGAAAGAGGGGAGGGGGAGGCAGAACGAAGGAAGGATGGAAGGGAGAGAAGGAAAGAAGGATCTGGCTGGGGAAGGATAGATGGAAGAGAAGGAAGGAAGGAAGGAAGGAAGGAAGGAACGAAGGAAGGAAGGATAGATGGGAGAGAAGGAAGAAAGGAGATAGAGGGGGAAGGATAGATGGAAGAGAAGGAAGGAAGAAGATGGATGGGGAAGGATAGATGGAAGAGAAGGAAGGAGGAAACAGAAAGAGGGGGGAAGGAAGAAAGGAAGGAAGGAAGGAAGGAAGGAAGGAAGGAAGGAAGGAGGGAGGGAGGGAGGGAGGGAGGGAAGGAAGGAAGGAAGGAAGGAAGGAAGGAAGGAAGGAAGGAAGGAAGGAAGGAAGGAAGGAAGGAAGGGTGTATGTGAGTCAAATTTACTTTCCAAATTTGTTTGCAAAATTATGTGGATATGGAGAGATGTTCAAAGAAATTTATATTTTGTGCTAATGCCGAATAAAGAACGTATTTTCTTCATTTAATTCCTTTTGTGCTGTTTGAGTCCTTCTAACTCTAAATGGCTTACAGCAAAACCAGCAAAAATACCTTAACAGCTAAAAATAATCAAAAAAACTCATAATTTAAAACCACTCTAATTAATACAAATTACTTTCCCTCTACCCTCCCTAAGGCTCTTTGAAAAAGCTTATTTAAACAATGTCTAAAAACCAAGAAAGAAAATAGAGAAATTTCCTGAAGGAAGACAATGCTTATAGTAACTCTGAGTTGTATTCTGGTTGAGGTGTGGACCCTCAAGCAAGCATTCTCTGCAGGCATACCTAGGGTAGGTGTATTTATTATAAAATAAATTATCTCAGAGATCACAAGATTTCAAACCACATTCAACACCACAGGTTACCACCAGCACCTGGAACTGCATCCTGAAACCAATCCGCAGCCAATGCATTCTCACAATATCAGTTTTTATTGTTAGATCTGATAATCCCAGTTAGCATATGCACTGCTGCATTCTGCCTTAAAAGCTTCCAAATGGTCATCAAGGGTAGTTCTATGTAGATTGTGTTAGAGAAGTTCAGTGAGTTGATGAAGTGTGAAGAATTATTGCCAATACCTCCTGATCCAGAAATGGTCACAATTGATGTGCCATATCAACTATACATAGACAGAACAGCACAGAATAACAGAGTTAGAAGGGACCTTGGAGGTCTTCTAAGTAGTCCAATCCTCTGCTCAAGCAGAGAAATACCATTCAGAGAAATGGCTGTCCCATCTGTTCTTAAAAACGTCCGGTGTTGGAGCATTCACAACTTCTAGAAGCAATTTCCATCTTATTTACAGCCATTCCACCTCAAACTGTTTCTCTCCATTCAGACAACCTCCAAACATCAGGGTTTGATATGGGTAAGGATCTGGGAACTTGTAGGAAGTTAGCACCTACCCCCCTCCTAGAGGAATGAAATATTTTAGGAAATATTAAAAAGGCATAATATTATATTTCCCTGGATGAGAAAATGGAGAAACATGTTTTTAGGCAGGAAACAGACTCACTCTTAGTAGTCCCCACCTTTGTCAAGGGACCATCAAGGCCTGAGCCCAGCTCACTCATTCCCCCCACCTTTGTCAATGGGCAGTCTATTCTACATAACAAAGAAGAACCATAATAGGAATCCCAAAGCCATCTCACCACACGGCACCTGAGAAGATTACATCAGCCAAGCCTGGTGGGACACAGACAAAAGTTAGCTAAGACCCCCGCACAGACAAAAAGTTAGCTAAGACCCCCGCCCCTGGGAGTCTGAGAGCCAATGGGATACATTTTTCTTGTACAGGAACAGGAAACTCAAGGTGGGGCCCAACAGAGGGTATAAAACTCAGGCACTCTCAGCATCTCAGCCCTTCTCTTCTTCTTCAACATCTTCGAGGCATGTGATCCCCCTTTTCCCCAGGGACCTCAAACCATGTGGTCCTTCTGTCCTCCATTAAACCATCTTTCCAAGCAGTCTCCATGTTTCCAGTGTCTTTTTCCCCACTTGGAACTGAACCCAGAAGGATATTTCATACAACAAACTATCAAAATACCGATTATATATTTCAAAAATTAGGTTGCCAGCAGTGATGGTATGAAGACTGAAAATCAGAATTTTTGAGATTTCTGAGATTCTAACTCCTTCCAGATATCCACTTATAGAACCTTCTGTAGTTTTTAGGTCTGATCAAACATTCACTGATATCTACTTAGAACCCTTCAAACGTTTCTAAAACATTTCAAGGAATGGGAGACCCGTAGCAAAGGAGGACTTTTGCAAAGGATTCTACAAAACATTGGTTCCCATTGTTCAGTAGCTTCTGGGATGCTGGAAAATGCTACTCCTTTGTTTCCCGTCATTTCTAGACACTGTAGCAACCATATTGCAGAACTATCCAGGGACACCAGGAGCCATGAAGAATCTATTCCTGTTTTATAGATTCCCTTCTGAACGAGACACTAAGGACTTACTCATCAGTGGATGCACTCTTTCATCGTGCAGCAATGCCTCATTGGAGAAATATTTCTCATTCCAAAATATTAACTATAGTCTTTAAAGTATGGCAATTGCTTAGCATTAAGTATATCATTGATCTTGCAGACATAATCAGTATCTGGTTTGTAAATATATGCATTGAATTTATTTGCAGTGTCTTTTTTTTCTTTTTTTTTCTTTTTTAGTATGAATAAATCATTGCAAGAGATTGTGGGAGATTATCAATAAAAGGCATTGTTGGCCTGAGCATAAAACCACTCCACTCCATCAACATGCTGTGTTTAGCCCCCTCATTTATTAAATTCAAGAAAATGCTTTGCTTTGGGGAGGGGTTTCTTTTTGGTGTGTGTGTGTGTGTGTGTGTGTGCAAACTGCAATGTAAATTAACTGTAAAAGTTAGGCAAAGAGAGAGTTTGAAAGCTGTAAAGCTTTCAGAAAGCCAGTTACTTTTTCTGTTAAGGCACTCCCTAACTTCTTCAGCTCTGGAGAAGCTTCTTGGATGAGAAGCGAAATGTCTTCAAAGAAAAACCAGAAAGACCACTTGCCTCTTGGAAAAAGCACCTTTGGGACAACCATGACCTGGATGACTGAGAATCTCCGTAGACATTTAGCTTGTCCTAGTTAATGTTATTTCATTGAGAGAATATAGTGAAGTTGTTAAGAAATTGGACTAAGAATCTCCAGGCTTCTCAGTTTCAGAACTTGTAAGTCGCAGTCACATAATTTCTCATTTAATGACCGCAGGTAATTTCCTTAATGACTGTGGCAGAAGTGAGGTCGTAAGCCTGTCATGGTCACGTCATATTTCACTTATCCACTGTGGGTGATTGCTTGATGACCTCAGTGGGAATAATGTTGTAATGTAACGTGATGTTTCCCTCAATGACTGCATTGCTTAGAGATGAAACTGGTCCCAATTTTGGTCACTGAAGACTACCTGTAATGCATTCTAGAAATTTCCCAGATTGGGATAATGACATGAGCAAAACAAGCAAGGCAATCTCTTTCTAAGGATACATTGCCAATATTTTTTTTCCAGAGGAGAGAAAAAATTTCCAACAGTTATTCAAACCCATGGTTGATTCTGCACCCAATAGTATCTCTTGTGAAGTTCTAATGAAGAAAGAACAATAATGATAGAAATGCAAAAATAGAAAAAGCCTATTTGTTGGTTCTAAAAATGAGACAGTTATGAAATATGTCAGGGCACAAGGGAACTTGGGTAATCCATTTTCCCAAAGCTTTCTTTCTTTCTTTTATTTATTTTCTTTTTAAATGTAGGAGACTGGGAATTCAGCTAAAGCAATTAGCAAATATTGGACATACATATGAATTCTGATTAATTATTCTGTCTGCAAATGGAGCGAGGTGGTTTTTTTGGCAGCAGGAGAAATAAAGCCTTTCTTTGTGTATAGCATGCCATTCATTCATGTAGCAATAACACTTAGATTTATATACCGCTTCATAGTGCTTTTCAGCCCTAAGTGGTTTACAGAGTCAGCATATTACCCCCAACAATCTGGGTCCTCATTTTACCGACCTCGGAAGAATGGAAGGCAGAATCAACTTTGAACCGGTGAGAATCGAACTGATGGCAGTGGGCAGAATTAGCCTGCAGTTCCACATTCTAACCATTGCGCCACCATGGCTCCTAGCCGATCCAACAAGGTGTCCATATAGATATGGAAGAATATTCCATGTCTGTACATATAATTTAAGAAATTTATTATTTCTTCAGAGGATAATTAGAACTGCAGAAAAAACAATTGCTACCAACCTGCCTTCCATTGAGGACCTGTATACTGCACGAGTCAAAAAGAGGGCTGTGAAAATATTTACAGACCTCTCACATCCTGGACACAAACTGTTTCAACTCCTACCCTCAAAACGACGCTATAGAGCACTGCACACCAGAACAACTAGACACAAGAACAGTTTTTCCCCGAACTCTATCACTCTGCTAAACAAATAATTCCCTCAACACTGTCAAACTATTTACTAAGTCTGCACTACTATTAATCTTCTCATCGTTCCCATCACCCATCTCCTCCCACAAATGACTGTATGACTGTAACTTTGTTGCTTGTATCTTTACAATTTATATTGACTGGTTCCTACTATGATTTGATTGCTTATTTGTACCCGGACTATCATTAAGTGTTGTACCTTGTGATTCTTGACGAACTTATCTTTTCTTTTATGTACACTGAGAGCATATGCACCAAGACAAATTCCTTGTGTGTCCAATCACACTTGGCCAATAAAAAATTCTATTCTATTCTATTCTATTCTATTCTATTCTATTCTATTCTATTCTATTCTATTCTATTATATTCTATTCTATTCTATTCTATTCTATTCTCTTCTATTCTTATTTTGGGTAGCGTATAATTAACTATTAAAACAATGTCATTAAAAAAAAATAAACCTATTCTATTCTATTCTATTTTATTCTATTCTATTCTATTCTATTCTATTCTATTCTATTCTATTCTATTCTATTCTATTCTATTCTATTTGTTTATTACATTCTTTTAATTTATGTACATTCATCTCAACAAATCTTACTCTGGGTAGCGTATAATTAACAATTAAAACAATGTCATTAAAAAAAAATAAACAAAAGCAAAACTGAGGGAGAATATCCCTCTAAACACAATATAACCTTCTTGCAAACTCCTCACAATTTTCCCAAGTCTGCTGGAAAAGCTACATTTTCAGGGACTTCCAAAAGGCTAACTGGTTAGTTTAAGATTTTTGTTTTAAAGTGTCCGTACAAATGCATATTCACTCATTTTTCTGTCAGTTAAATGCATATTACATTCACCTTTCTATAATATACACATTGTTTACAAATTAGCTTAAGGCTTTTCTTTTAAAGCTCCTATTTTCACTCAATTTAATTCCAACAGATGCATATTATATACAACTATGTGTAAAACAGATTTGTTCTGTACTTCCTTAAACTGATGCACTTTGGTCAGGAGTGGGCTTCAAATTTTTTTAGCAAAGGGTTCTCTGCCCGGTTGCTGTGTGGGCGTGGCCATGGTGGGCATAGCCTAGTTGGCCTCCTGCACCATGGGGGGCCGTTTTTGCACTCCCCGGGCTCTGGAGGCTTTCCTTGAGCCTCCGGGAGGGTGAAAACGGCCTCCCCAGGCTCCGGAGGCCCTCTGGAGGCCGGAAATGGGCACATTTCTGGCTTTCCCAAACTTCCGGTAGGCCCATTTTTTGCCCTCCCCGAGCCTCCTCACACACCCTGCACTTATCTGCATCCAAAACTGGCCGCATGGGGACTCCTGGGAGGGGTGGGGTGTGGTGGGTGGGGCCAGCCAGGAGTGGGATTTGGGGGTTCTCCGAACTGCACATAATCTTAGCTAGAGGTTCTCCTGAACCCCTGCGAACCCCCAGCAGCCCACCCCTGACTTTGGTGTACTTTCTTCACTAACAAAATAATTTTATGTCCATTAAACTCTAATATATTCATTTTGACATGCATGTATGATGGGACAAAAATGAGATAAAACTTTCAGGCAAGAGAGAAGTTCACAAAGTTGCAAGAAGTAACTTTTCCTAGCTGGCAAAAATATTGAGAGAAATGGATGTGACACATGTACTATTACATGGATTTTTCCCCCCCAACAAGTTTCTATGCAAATTAATGAAATGGATTTAGTGTAAAAATTACTTCAAAGGAGAACAGAATTTTAAAGAAAATCTCATAGATAGGGTGTTTTCTGCATGCATTTATTTATATAGCATGTGCAGATGTTCCATTGCACAATTGTTTCTCCAAAAGTGTGTAGAAAGCAGGAAGATGTGGAGATGTTGATCCACATTCCATAAAAAAACTTATGAATGAACAGATGTGAAAATGATGCTTCTTTAATAAAACAGGACAATTTACAATTAACTATGATACCATTGTAACTCACAATTTCTTTGAATGTTTGGCTGTCATGATAACAGAGCTCAGTAAATTTTCACTAAGCATATTCAAATATAGCATAAATGTGCTTTAATGCTAATACACTCTTACAAAGTTTTGATGAATATCCAACAATTACTATCATCATGAGGTCTAATTATCAATAGTCACTGAATTCTGTTTTTTCCTTCCTTTACATATTAATGATAATAATTTTGGTAACAACCCAGAGTGATGTGGATCACAATCTATTTGACTTCACTATTCAAGTAAGTCCTAAAAAAGCAAAATTCCACAGGAAAGCATCAGAACAGAAGCTACGGTAGCATCTATTCGGCTCCATATTTCTTTAGTTGTAATATTCATTGAATTGAATTTAATAGTTTATTTGGCCAAGTGTGATTAGACATGTAAGGAGTGTGTCTCTGGTACAGAAACTCTCACTGTACATGCAAAGGAACAGAATAGTAATAATACCAATAAAAGGAGGCAGTAAAGAAGATAATAAGAAGGATACAACAGCTACACTACATGAGTAAGTATACATTGATATTAGGCATGCATTTATTATTAGTCATAAACGTATTCTCTTTGGATTTGAAAGGAAAGACTAAATTTCAGTGCCGCCAAAGATTTGTAGAGTATCCCTGGACATATTGTTCCACCTATTACTATACGAAAATAAACATGAAACACAACCCAGCAGAGAAAGAATTAGAACCTTATCCTATGGGTGACTCACAATCTGAGCTAGCTATGTTATGAAAGTCTGAAATTGGCGCCGGAAGGCTGTTAGGAACTGCAATGAGTGAAACAAGCTCAGATTAAACCTTGGAATAAGGTAGCTGCTCTTTGCCAATAGACAAGAAACTCTTCTTTTGCATTATCCTCGTCCTTGGGAGTCAAAATGTTATAATTCAGTTCCTTCACAGAGACACAAAAGGCATTTCCTGTTCTCTTAGTGATAGAAGATAAAATAGCGATGCTCTCAAACATGAATGTCCTATCTTTGTTTCTTACCCATCTGATAATTATATTGCAGTGAATGAATGAGTGAGGGTGTCTCTGAAGTGTCATCTCACTCTGAGGAGCGAAGGCCTTGAAGAGGTGATTAAAAACTAACCTCATACAACTGGAGCAATCACTCTCAGGCTTTTTAAAGCTATTGTGCATATCTCATATCTCATACTCATCTCTAATGACCTAAGTGCCAGAGCCCACTGTAACAGCATTGCCAAAAAGGCATTAAGAGTTGTAAAACCTAATCTTGTGTAGCTTCTTCTCTGGTAATATTGTACTACTAACTAGAGCATACAAAAACATTTGCTAGACCAATTCTCGATTACAGCTCATCTGTCTGGAACCCGCACTGCATTTCGGACAGTAATACAATTGAGCGAGTCCAGAGATATTTCACAAGGGTATTTCACTCCTCTGCTCGCAACAGAATACTTTATGCCACCAGGCTTGAAATTTTGGGCTTAGACAATTTAGAACTACGCCGCTTTCGGTCTGACCTAAGCGTAGTACATAAAATTATCTGCTACAATGTCCTACCTGTCAATGACTACTTCAGCTTCAACCACAACAATACACGAGCACACAATAGATACAAACTTAAGGTAAATCGCTCCAAACTCGATTGCAGAAAATACAACTTCAGCAACAGAGTGGTCAATGCCTGGAATGCACTACCTGACTCTGTGGTTTCTTCCCCAAACCCCGACAACTTTAACCTTAGACTGTCTACTGTCGACCTCACCCCATTCCTAAGAGGTCTGTAAGGGGTGTGCATAAGCGCACCAGCGTGCCTACCATCCCTGTCCTAATGTTCCCTTTTATTCGTATCCATTTCATGTATTCATAATTATGTTTATACTTATATCTGTTATCTAATACATGCTTGACAAANGAAACAAGGAGAAAGGAAGAGGGAGAGAGAAAGAGAGAGAGAGAGAGAGAGAGAGAGAGAGAGAGAGAGAGAGAGCAGAAGGAAGGAAGGAAGAGAGAAAGAGAGAAACATTGAAATGAGTAGCCCATTTTAATTGGGTTATTCTACTTAAGAAATTATCTTCTGATCAGACACTGACAAGACTGAATTTGTCTTGATTGGATGAGCAGCGTACAGAGTTGGCAGAATTTTATTCACACCCAGCTTATGAAGACATTTATGTGTTATCCCTTATATCATGCAATTAAATACCACAGTTAACCATGAAGTTATAGAAAAGTACAGCAGGGTCATTATTCCATTTAATGTGACATGGCGTATATAGGAGATTTCACACAGACAGAGCAGGGATAATTTTTAAGGGCAGATAATTGAGTCAGAACCATCCAACGCAATTAGTTCCAGTACTGATTTGAAATCTTTAGGCTTTGAAGGACTGTTTGATCACTTGACACTTGTATTATTTTCTTATAAAAGCCTTATCCTGGATTCAACTGGAAGGGTTCAAAACGTCCTTCTATTTTCTCCTTTTGCAGAAGATACTTACAGGGGCCGTGACAGCTCAGCAGTTAAAGACGTTGAGCTTGTCAGCTGGAGAACTGACAGTCCAGTTCGAGATCCAAGTGCCATGTAACAGGGTGAGATAGCAATAGCAATAGCAATAGCACTTAGACTTATATACCGCTTTACAGTGCTTTACAGCCCTCTCTAAGCGGTTCACAGAGTCAGCATATTGCCCCCAACAATCTGGGTCCTCATTTTACCCACCTCGGAAGGATGGAAGGCTGAGTCAACCTTGAGCCGGTGAGATTTGAACAGCCGAACTGCAGCTAGCAGTCAGCTGAAGTAGCCTGCAGTACTGCACTCTAACCACTGCGCCACCTCGGCTCTTATCCTGTTACTTGCCCCAGCTCCTGCCCACCTAGCAGTTCAAAAGCATGCAAATGCAAGCAGAAATAGGTACCACTTCGGTGGGAAGGTAACAGTATTCCATGTGCCTTTGGCATATAGCCATGTTGACCAGGGGTGGGTTCTACTTACCTTCCCCACCGGTTCGCATCATGATGGAAGTGCACATTTTGTGCGTCCTTTCCCGAAAATGATCCTCTGAGCATGCTCAGTACTTCCACGTTGCAAACAACCTTCCACGTTGCAAACTAGGCAACGAGCACGGAAAACAGCTGCGGAGCAACAATTCAATCTGCCACCCCTGATCAGCTGGGCTTCGGAAGGAGAAATAAAGGTCAGTATAAACCAGGGGCGGGCGGACGCACTTTCAGGGACACAGAGAACCGGTTCACTCTCGGCTTGGAGTCACAGCTACTGGTTCTAAAGAGCCAGTCCGAACCGGCAGCAACCCACCACTGATGCTGACTACATGACCATGGAAATTGTCTTATTTATTTATTTATTTTTATTTATTTATTTGTCAAACATGTACAAAATAGCAGGTATAGGTATAATCATAAACATAATCAAAGTGAATACAGATAGATGAAGACAATAGGACAGTAGGACAGGGACGGTAGGCACGCTGGTGCGCTTATGCACGCCCCTTACAGACCTCTTAGGAATGGG
>QLTV01000453.1:523814-544135 GCA_003457575.1 Thermophis baileyi
AAATTGACAAAATCCCCCCCACCCAAATGCAGAAAGCCGCACTGCTCGGTTCCGCACATATACTTCGGAAATACATTACGACGTCCTAGGCCCCCGGATGGGGCTCGACTAGTAATTAATGCCAAATCCGGTGAAACAACTGGCCGCTGTGATACAATTGTGAATAATAATAATAATAATAATCTTCCTCCTCCTCCTCCTCCTCCTCCTCCTCCTCCTCCTCCTCCTCCTCCTCCTCCTCCTCCTCCTCCTCCTCCTAACATACTACAATGTAAATCACAAGCCTTGAGACTTATTTTGATATCTAAAAATGTCTTTAGTCTCTGTATAGAATCTCAAAGTATAGATCTGTGTGTGTGTAAGCGAGAGAGAGAGAGAGAGAGAGAGAGGAAAAGAAAGAGAAAGAGAAAGAGAGAGAAATTTGTTTTTTCCTTTTTTTAAAAAATGTTCTCTGAGTGCTATAGAAAGTGGGCAAGCTAAACTTCAGACTGGAAAACTGAGCAACTAACATGTTATTTATTGATCCACTCTATTTGTATGGCTGCCAATCTCACCAAAGCACTCTAGGTGGCTATAAAGATGTAAAAGCACACTACCTAACGCCCCGCTCTTTAATAACAGATCATCATTCTATATTTTGGTGAGGAGATGGAATAACATCAACAAATAAAAAATAATAATGTTTGCTGTGAGGATTCCTTTCAGAAGATGGAATTCATGGTAAACACTAATGCATTGAACTGACTGGTCAGGAAAGAAAATTTTAAACAAGACATGGTTAAGCCCATGATTCCGGTTTGGTTTGGTTTTTTTTGGTTTTTATGACATTAACAACCCTCAACCAACAATCTAGTTCTCTTAATCACTGGATCTTGTTTGTATAAACCAGACATTAAAAATGCAAAATACCTTACAAAGGGATATCATTAATTAGGAAGAATCACACTTCATCCAGTGATAAAAAGACTCCTGCTGGAATATGTAATACTGCCTACTGTTACTAAAATTAAAAAAATAAAACTCGGGGGGGGCAGTGTTTTTGACTCTTAAAACAAAAAGCCAATTGTTTATGCAATTAATTATATATATATATAAAACATTTTTACTGATACAGAAAATAAAGGGAGATATATAGGATATATTGGAAAAATGGTTTGTCGTGAAAGCGACTGCCTGCATGGCCCCTGGAGTGGGGCCGAAAGGGGAAAGGAAGCAGTATGCTCCCTCCCATATTTGGGTATACCAGGTGATTCAACAGAGAAAACTACATATATATATATATATATATATATACACACACACACACACACACACACACACACACACACACACACACACACATATATATATNATAAGCCCCTGTCTTATTTTCGGGGAAAAACGGTATATATATATATATATATATACATACACACACACACACACACACACACACACACACACACACACACATATATATATATATGCCCCCTACTGAGTATATATACTCAGTTGTGATTCTCCATCTGTACTTTTGATTGTAATGTCAGAAGCATGGAAAGAGCAGAATAGGCCCTGTTTGGTACAAGACTCCCTGGAGAAAATATTTTGCTAGTTATTTAACTATGAATGAATCTGTTTATTCTTGACCATGTTGGTTTAACATGTATTTATTTATAAATTGCTTCTCTCCAATGTTTATATCAGTATGTTACTTAAAAAAAACAAACACAAGGCAAAGATTTCTATTTCAATAAATATTTTAAAATGTATTTTTGAATTACTGTATTTTTTTCCGGACTATAAGACGCACCGGTGTATAAGACGCACCAAGATTTCGAAGAGGTAAGTAAGAAAAAAAAGTTTTTGCCCTCCCCCAGCCCCCAGGAGCACTCTGCAGACCTCTCAAACCCTCTGCACACCCCATTTTTGTGAAAAATGGGCTGTTTTTCACAAAAATGGGGGTGTTTTTGCCCTCCCCCAGCCCCCAGGAGCACTCTGCAGACCTCCCAAACCCTCTGTGCACCCGTTTTCGTGCAGGTCGGGGCTTCGGGAGGCCAAAAATGGCTGTATTCGGTGTATAAGATACATCAACATTTCCACCCTCTTTTAGGGGGGGGAGTGCGTCTTATACTCTGAAAAATATAGTAATTTTCTCACCAAATACGCAATTGACAAACACATTCCCTCTCAAAATGCACAAATATAAAAGAGGAAGTTATTTTTATTTGCATTCTGGAGTGGAGGAGCATCCAAACAATTTTGGCTTAACTGGAACAGTTAAGTAAAGTTGAACTTGGCTAAGAATTTGATGCAAATGTCAAATCAGGAGATTCAGGCATTCAAATGAGTATAAAATTTATTGCAAGCTTAAGCTCTCTACAAGAATCTGAACTACTAACGGTCAAGGGAAATCAGCGAGAGTTAAGAAAGGAATTCAAGGTGGACGGGACTTAGATCTCTTGTGGGCGTGAAGGGACTTACGATTGACAAGGCGTTTGTTCCTTCCCTTGGGCTCAGCCTACAGGAATCACAGACAAGAAAGCTGAAAAAAACAGTCTGGATGCAAACAATGCTAAACCATCTCATAAAGAAAAGAAAACTATATGGACACCACAATTCTTTGAGACTTGTCATGTGCAGTAGGTTTACATTCATACCAACATTTCCTCTTGAGGAAAAGTTCACGAATAACCTTATGTCTAATACATCTATTCACTCCTCCAGCGTTATCCTCCACTTAAGGAATTTCTTCATCAGCTTCTGACCGAAATTCAGATTTATTTATTTTTTAAAGTAGAGGTATGCCGCAGCATTCATATCTTTTGTGATTCTCTACAGATTAAATCATATCTGATCCTTGAGGACAGCGTGTTCTTAAGGAAAATTCTTACATTCACCCTAGCTTCCTTGGCTACTTTACTTGACAAAATACTCCATAAGTACTTAGTTATTGGTCTTACAAAAATGTCATAGTAATCTTATAAGATAAAAGCTGATGGTTACACCCCATTCCTTAAAAAAAAAAGATATTCAATACCTGTTCAAAAAAGTGCTACCTACTAGAGTACCAGTACATCCTGAGATGCAGAGGTGGGTTCCCTGCCGGTTCAGACCAGTTCTTTAGAACCGGTAGCGGGAATTTCCCCCCGCTTGCTGAACTGGCAGTGATGGTCGGCTGGACACGCCCCTGAACCGGCTCTCTCGGTGGCACCATCTTGTTTTTTGCTTCTGCACATGTGCAGAAGCAGTTTTTTGCTTCTGTGCATAAGCTGGATTTTCAGCACTGTGCATGTGCGCACCCACGTGCAATGCACGCGCGCCCATGCGGCACTGGAGGAAGCAAACCGGCAGCGAGGTAAGTTAGAACCCACCCCTGCTGAGATGCTAGAAACCTTATTAATGTGCTTCCTAAGAATGGATTGTGGGACCCATTTGTCTATAACCAGGTAAATCTCACCTTTACCATGTATCAGCTACTAAAGAACATCTCCAACATGTCAGCAGCCTTCCAAGAATGTGGGATTTATAATAGACTGAATGTAGTGTCAGATGTGAAGAATAAGGATCACCTATTAGGTTCCAGTTAACCTAATGGACATGAATCTAGTCAACCAACGGTCAGAACCAAATTAGCACTAGATAAGAGATAATAGAGTTCAAGAGGGCCTGAACTTGGACTGCTTGTGGGAACGTAATGACTCCAGGGTGATTCTTCTCTTGACTCCACCACAAGGTTCTGCCTCTCCTTCTCCTTCCTGTAGGCATGTTTGGTAGCCAAACTTCCAACAGCAAGGAGGTGATGGTACATTGCACTGCTCTTGGGTAGCACTAGGACAAAAGCATATCATTTTGTGTCCCAAAGGTGTTTTTTTCAAGAGGCAACTGGACTTTCTTGTTTTTTCTTGGAAGCTTCTCATCCAAGAAGCTCCTTCAGCTCTGACTGGATGGTGGGGAATGGAAGGATTTATTCCATTCCCCACCATCCAGTCAGAGCTGAAGAAGTTTCTTGGATGAGAAGCGAAATGCCTTCCAAGAAAAAGAAGAAAGTCCAGTAGCCTCTTGAAAAAGCACCTTTGGGACAACCATGACCTGGAGACTAAGAATCTCCATATCATTTTGTGTGTATTATCTTAGGAACTGCCTTACCCCAATGGGACTAACCCACCCCACTTGTTCCTAGAAAGGGCCTTCTTCAGATCACATTGGCCAAAGAATTTCACTAGGAGAAGAGCTTTCTCTGCTGTGGCTCTGTCCTCTAGAATATTCTCCCACCAGATGTGAGAGCCACTCCCACATTCCTGGCCTTTCGGAAGAGCCTAAAAACTTTGGAAGAGCCTAAAAACTTTCAGGAGAGTCCTTTTGCTTGGCCTGGGGCCCCGGCAGAGGCCTTCACCATTGGCGGTGGCTGACAGGGTAGAGAAGATACTCATCCTAGGTCTTCCCATCATCTTGGCTCTGAACTTTTAACCTTTTTATTCTAATTTTAAAAGTTTTTTTTAAGCACTTTTAAACTTTTTATTATACCATAAGCTGCCCAGAGTCACCGTGTTAGTGAGACTGGTGGCCTAGCAATTGAATAAGTAGAATGAAATAAATACAATTCTTCTCAGAGATAGTATTGCCGTGCTGAATTATCTTTCTTTCAACAGGTAACTTTCCTGATGGGATTCTTCAAGCTTAGAATCAAGGTCAGTAAACATGAACAGAAAAATACATGAAGAATTGATGACCTTAGCTGCCCACCCCATTAGTTCAAAATCTTAAAGTTCAAAGTATAGAAGATGACTGTCGGGGAGAGAAATGCTTTTACTAAATGTGATAAGGCAGTTCCACAGTCAATAATTTCCCACAGAAATTATTCCCAGGGTTCTTTGAATGTGCAATGCACTGGGTTGTGGGGGGTTTGTTTTTTTTAGGTTAGAAAACTTAAAATTTAATGCGAGAAATAAGTTCTGTTATCTTTGGTAGGATACAGTATATATTTGGGGAAGCTTGAAAGGTATTGGGACACAGCTTCCAAATCAGCTTCCACATACAGAGAATATGAAGCAGGTACAACATTTCTGGCGTGAAAACAACATAGATAATTCCAACATTTTCTGGGCAATCATTTGAAAATACAACTGTACACATTAAAATGCACAGATTTAACAGTTGCAAAATAGAAGAGTCTGAGAAATAGTATTAAATAAACCCAAGAAACATCATCTTTTCCAAGACTGCATGGAGTTTTCCAGTTGACCAAGAATGGAAGGGTGATTAGGTCCATACTCTTATGTAAAAAAAAAAAATGCAGACTCATAGACCTTTAGAGTTCTTGAAAATGAGAAAGTCTGATGCAGGATCAAACCAATTTCCATTTATTCCAGATCCTGTTTCTAAAAAATGTCCCTTTGAAACGTTACTGGAAAGTTTACAAAATAAGGAAGTTGATTCTTTTTAGAATTGTGAGGGTATTTCCATTACATTTTAGCTTAATCTTAGTAACAGAATTGTAAAAGATGACCAGGCTGAGCCCAAGGGAGGGGTCAAATGTGATATCAGTCATGAGTACCTTCATGCCCACAAAAGATCTTAGTCCAGCCCACCATGAATTCCTTTGATTCTTACCTACCACCAATTTGCTTTGACCGTTAGTAGTTCAGATTCTTATAGAGAGTTTAAGCTTGCAATAAATCCTTATAAGAATGGAATGGAATGGAATGGAATGGAATGGAATGGAATGGAATAGAATAGAATAGAATAGAATAGAATAGAATAGAATAGAATAGAATAGAATAGAATAGAATAGACAGAGTTGGAAGGGACCTTGGAGGTCTTCTAGTCCAACCCCCTGCTTAGGCAGGAAACCCTAAACCATTTCAGACAAATGATTATCCAATCTCTTCTTAAAAACTTCTAGTGTTGGAGCATTTACAACTTCTGAGGCAAGTCATTCCACTGATTAATTGTTCTAACTGTCAGGAAATTTCTCCTTAGTTCTAGGTTGCTTCTCTCCTTGATGAGTTTCCACCCATTGTTTCTTGTCCTGCCCTCAGGTGTTTTGGCGAATAGCTTGACTCCCTCTTCTTTGTGGCAGCCCCTGAGATATTGACTATCATGTCACCCCAAGTCTTTCTTTTCATTAAACTAGACATACCCAATTCCAGCAACCATTCTTTACATGTTTTAGCCTCCAGTCCCCTTATAACCATTTACTGCCTGGGTCTTCTGATTTCCCTTGACATTAATCTGAACTGATAGATAAGAATCAAAGGAATTCAAGGTGGGCACGATCTTTTGTAAGCGTGAAGGACTCATGACTGATGATGGGTTGACCCCTCCCTTGGGCCCAGCCTGGTTATCTCCTACAAGAATCTTGCAAATCTGAAAGCACTATCTACCTCCCCTACTGTTACGTTGTGGCACTGTCCTAGACTGACCGGCTGCACAATCTGGAGATCCCCTGAACTCATAGTTCTCCTGCTTGAAGACCAGATAGCAGCTCTGGCTAGGAAGGCTTTGGCACAGTTAGGTCTGTACATCCGTTGCACCCATTCCTGGATCAGGCAGCCCTGCTCACAGTCCCTCATGTCTCGTGCCTCCAGATTGGACTACTGCAATGCACTCTATGTGGGACTGCCCTTCAAAAAAGCATTTGGAAGCTTCAACTAGTGCAAAATACGTCAGTATAGGCAGTTACTGGTGCCAGCTACTTGGCACATGTGACACCAATGCTGTAGAAGTAGCATTGAGATGTGCTTCTCAGTGCAATTCAAGATGCTGGCTGCACCTTTAAAGCCCTTCGTGGTTTAGGACTGAGTTATTTACAGGACCGTTTCTCCCCAATTGTTTCTACCGATTCTATCTGACCTGGCAGGAAGAGCATTTTCCAGATGCCATCAGCTAGGGAGAGTCAACTGGCAGGGCCCAGAAGGAGACCCCTTTCTGTTGTGCCACCTGCCCTTTGGAACACCATCATCCCTGAGACTAGATTGGCACTGTCCCTGTTGGCCTTTTGTAAGGCCTTGAAAACTTGACATTGTGCTCAAGGACATGGGTTAGAGCCCATCTCCAAGCTGTATACAGTAGATGATCAGTTAGGTCATGCCTCTGATTGCTATGTCTTTCTGTTTCTGTTTGTTTTGTGATTGTCTATTTTGTGTTTTTGTTTGTTTGACTGTTAGCCAGCACGAGTCATGTAAAAGTGATAGGTGGCTATGTAAATTGAGCAAATAAATAAATGATTTGATTTGACTTCCTGTATACTGAAACTTAATTAAATCGAAACAAACTTAATATGAATATTATCCAGTCACATATTGAACAATGCTTCTATTTGGCTGCGTTCTGTTACCTTATAACTTGATGACACTTTCAGAGGTCTCAGAGGATTGTCACATCTGCAAAAGCTAGTTAAAAAAACCAAATTCAAAATGGAAGTTGCAACTACACGACCAAGGCCCCAGCCTTTGTACATGCATGTGACATTGGTATATATACAAAGGAAGAGTGTTCTTGTCCAATTTTGTGGTCATGTTCCGTGGTGGCGCAGTGGTTAGAATGCAGTACTGCAAGCTACTTCTGCTGCCTGCCGGCTGCCTGCAATTTGGCAGTTCGAATCTCACCAGGCTCAAGGTTGACTCAGCCTTCCATCCTTCCAAGGTTGGTAAAATGAGGACCCAGATTGTTGGGGGCAATAGGCTGACTCTGTAAAACTGCTTAGAGAGGGCTGTAAAAGCACTGTGAAGCGGTATATAAGTCTAAGTTCTATTGCTATTGCTGTGTTCAGCCTATTGACTTTTTCACACACACCCTTGATGACCCTGATTGTATGCAAACTTGGAGCCTGAATTGATATTCCATAGTGTCGATATTTCTTTTATTCATGACATTTTTTTTAATGCAATGAATTCCATTGCATGCAAGTTTCAATGAGGAAGATGAGAAACACCTTAAAATGGAAAGAAATATGCACTATTTATAAGCCAGTCAGATCTTGTGGGCTTCTTAAAACAAGGCCAATTGAATTCCAGCCCAGGAATCATATTTCCGTGGCATGCCATTCAGGGGTGGTATTCACTTACTTTCCCTACCGGTTCGCAAATGTGAGTGCGTGCTCACATTGGCATTGTTTTAATGTGCATGGCCTTCCGCGCATGCGCTTTGCCCGCGTGCATGGTTTGCATGCATGTGCGTGGCTTGAAAACGTGCCTAAATAAGATGGCATAGTGCCAGGGCGGGGTTGGCAGGGGCGGGCCCACCCGCAAATCGCTATTACCAGTTCGCCTGAACCAGTCTGAACCGGCTGAATACCACCTCTGATGCCATTGCTCCCTCAGCTTAGTTTGCAGGCTCCAAACTGGACCTTTTCAGGAGCATCCTGGCATTTCATTTACAGGAAATGGGAGGGAAGCCAGGGGCTTTGAGCATCAACACTGTGGCAAGATACATAATAAATTTATTAAAGTCACCAGCAGAAGCAGCTGTTAATCCAGCGAAAGAATAGAGGAAATGAGGGTAAAGTCTGGAAATGGTGGTAAATTTTTCTATTGCATTTGTAAATCAAGTAGGAACTTGCTTTGCATTTCTTTTTAAGCCTTTGGATCTTTTTAGGAATATATTAATAATGGTCAAATGCCTATTGCTTCACCAATTAATATAGGCATGCAAAATATAAGGACCTGAGGCTATGTCCCCACCCTCCTTAAAGCTTCCAAATTCTATTAAATTTTACCATTAAAAAAAAAACAAGCCAGTGTAATGGAAAGGAAAAGTGTTTAAAGACCCGAGTATATTAGCAACACTGTTTTCAATTTAAAATTAAACGTAGAATCCATTAAATCAAATGTACTTTTTGGCCTGTCCATTTTATCTTAGACCTGTCTCCTTTTTACTATGCACTCCTGGGCACATTGAAGGTTGAAAAAGAATACACATTCCTGATCTTAGCATTAAGGATTCTCCTAGTTTTAAAAAACGAAGTCTAATTAATCATCACTTCTCTAAGGCTGAACCGAGTACGAAACGGTAGGCATCAAAAACGTACAGAAACACCCAGTTATTTGAATAACTTAATTACACTGATTCCTCTGCACTCAGTTTATTAGTGCAATCAGAGTCACTTATTTTGGCTTGCATCAAAATGGTCACCTCAGATCTTCAAGCTTTCCCCCATCTAGGTCCAAGTTTTAAAATTTGATTCCTCTCTAAACTACATTTGGGGATCTAAGCCAAATTGCCATGGCAGACTTGCTGTGGCCAACTCACCACGGCCAAATCTCAATGGGACAACTTGCTGCAGGAGAGTTCAATGCTGTATTAATCATTTCATTCAGTTACTTTTATTATTGGTGACCATGTTTTTGTCAAAATTAACTCTTGTATTTCTGCATTGACTTTCTTTATTTTATTATTATGGGCCACAGTTCCACTGAAATTAATTTAACTTTTGTATTGGTTGAATTGTCCTGCAGCGAGTTGCCCCATGGTGAGTTGGCCATGGTGAGTTGGTCACAGTGAGTTGGCCATGGTGAATTGGCTGCAGCGAGTTGTCCCAATCCATACATTTGGAGTCTGAATGCTGGAATTTTCAAACAGTCTTTACAATATTTCTTTTCTCAGGATATTTGGAAAGCTGGAAAGTACCTTTTTTTTTTTAATATTGTCAGTATTTGATATAGATTTTGGTAGTGCTGGAATTGTACTGACAAGGTCTGAAATGTGCTTAGGAAAATGGGAATTCCAAAACATTTTACTCTCCTTGGGTGAAGACTGTATGAACACCAGGAAGCCATACTCTAGATCAGGGGTATCAAACTCGCGTCATCATGGCGTCGTCACGTGACATATCGTGACTTTTTCCCCCTTCACTAAACCGGGCATGGCCATGGCCATGTGACACATGCAGCCTGCGGGACGCGAGTTTGAGACCCCTGCTCTAGATCAAACTAGTGAAAGAGGATACTCCAAACATGTGGAGCAGTTGCATTTTATATATCCTTGTCATGACTCAGTCTGAAAAACCTCCCTCAAACATGGAAGAAGACTAGGAAGAGACATTTCAGAAAGCTGCCTGAAGCTATAGCCAGAAGGACTGACCTAGATTGGGCATTTTCTGCAGAATGCTGGTGTATGTATCAAGTGCATCAAAACTTAATGAGACACAAGAATGCCTGGCAATGCTGAGGCGTATCTCGATCTTCTCATAAATAATCTAAAGGTATAACAAGAAGCAATGGATGGAAACTAATCAAACTACACTACCTAGAACTAAGGAGAAATGTCCTGACAGTTAGAACAATGAATCATTGGCACAACCTACCTCCAGAAGTTGTAAATGCTCCAACACTGGATGTTTTTAAGAAAAGATTGGACAACCATCTGTCTGAAATGCTATAGGGTTTCCTGCTTAAGCAGGGGGGGTGGACTAGAAGATCTCCAAGGTCTCTTCCAACTCTATTATTCTGTTAATAATTTACCAAAGGAAGCCAGATCTGATAAGCTGTGCACAGCTGAAATCAGGGGTTGCTGGAGTAGGGATTAACCTGAGCTTGCTGAAGTTGCAGGAACAATACCAATCCATGAAAGCCTGCAAACATTCTTATCCTAGTTCTCTTAATTGCCAGATCTTTCCTTGATATTTGATCCAGATATTTATCTCCTTTCTTTTATTGCTTTTTGGGGTGCTGTCTGCCCAGTTCAGTCTGCCTATGTATCTAGTAAACTGGACATGAATATGGAAAGTTGAGATAAGCTTGGCTAAATCGGTACAGAGATGCACACATAATTATAAAAACAAGAGATTTAAAGCAATAATATTTTTAATCAATATAATCAGTGGATTTCTTTCCCCAATGTAATAGTATGACTGCAGATTATTAGTTTTTAAGTAAAATCATCAAAATCAGTTGTTCCTTCAGAAACACCTGCAAACATTTGTTTTGTCTACATCTCTTTAAAACATTTCTTCCAATGTTCTAAGGTCACAATCTTTTCTCTTAGCTTTTCTTGAATTGTATGTGTATATAATAGTTATGTTTCTATATAATTTTAATACTTTTATCTTCCACAAAGCATAATCAATAGCAAATTATGTCAATCTCTTTCCAATAATTTTCTTTCCATTATGGCAGCTCTCCCCTGCAATTTTCTGCCATGTTCTTTATGAGGTCTGAAGCCAGACTTTATTTAACCTGAATTATGAAGAAATCCCAAGATGAAATCCTTTTGATCTGTTAAAAAATAATGACTAAGAATGGCATTCAGCATTTTTATATGAATCCAAAGTTTAAATTAAAACATGAATATGATAAAACTATGGGGAATTATTCCTTTCCTTTTGAAACATAACTAAGAATATAGTTGCTAAAAATATAGATTTACCCACTATTCATGCTTTTAAAAATTGTTTTCCTTATATAATCTGTCAGTATTTGTATTGGTAAAATAACGTTAAGAAATAGTGTATTTTAAAAGCAATGTGCAAAAAACCCACTGTATTTCTTAAGATTCTTTTTCTTTTCATTTAAAAAGAAACTTTCCTTATCTGGTCTCATGCTGATTAAAATGGATATGTGGATAGGTAAAGCCAGGTGTAACTTGCAAAATATAGAGGACTTCTGCTGATTGAAATACTGTAGATAGAAACAATCAGTCTCAAAACTGCAGATATAGGTAGTCCTTGACTTACAACCACATTTGGGACTGGATTTTTTATTCTAAGTCATTATGGTTGCAAATTGATGCACCCACATGACTGTAACCAATTTTACAACATTTTTTGCAGTGATCATTAAGCAAATCATCATGCTCATTAAGTGAATGCTACACTTGTAACTGGGAACCCATTTTTGCTGGAAACCGATAAAAAAACATTGCAAATAACAGTCACATGATCGCAGGATGCTGCACCTGGTCATAGAGATGAATCAATTGCCAAGCACCTGAAATGTAGTCACATGACTATTGGGGTAGTGGCATGATATTTTATGATGGCCAGAAGTGCACCTGTTTTTAGCTCATAATAATTTCAAACCATTCCATTGTTAAGCAACAGATCGTAAATTAAAGACTGCCATTATTGGATTTTTATTTCAAAGCTTCTTTAGCAGAATGTCTACCTTGTAATACCCGCTACTTCTAAAACCTTACTATATTATACATACTATTTCCTGAGTCAAATCCTGCCTCAAGAAATTGTTCTTAAAATGATTAAAGGCCTGAAAACTAAAACATATGAAGAGCAATTGCAGGATTTGGGTTTGGCTAGTCTAGAGAAAAGAGGCGCGGGGGGGGGGGGGGGAGGCATGATAGCAATATTCCGGTATTTGAGGGGCTGCCACAAAGAAGTGGTCAACTTATTCTCCAAAGCACCTGAAGGCAGGACATGAAGCAATGGATGGAAACTAATCAAGGAGAGAAGCAACATGGAATTAAGGAGAAACTTCCTGACAGTGAGAACAATTAACCAGTGGAACAGCTTGCTGTCAGAAGCTGTGGGTGCTTCATCACTGGAGGTTTTTAAGAAGAGACTGGACAGCCACCTGTCTGAAATGGTATAGGATCTCCTGCTTGAGTAGGGGGTTGGACTAGAAGACCTCCAAGTTCCTTTCCAGCTCTATTCTGATTGAAATTGTCCATTGTCTTTCCAGTATACATGCATTGCATCTTTTGAGGTTTCCTGACAGAATAATTAATCAGTGGAATGACTTGCCTCCAGAAGTTTTGGCAACTCTAACACTGGAGGTTTTTAAGAAGAGATTGGACAACAATTTGTCTGAAATGGTATAGAGTTTCCTGATTGAGGAGGAGGTTGGACCCTTACAACTCCGTTATTCTGTTATATAGAATTGTTGCCGTTGCTTTCTATTTAGTTTTGTGCTGCTCTCTCTGAACTAAATGGGCTTCTTTAAATAAAGACAACTGAAAACACACCTGAATATTTATGATATAGAACCACCTGGTATCTAATGACACTCAAGTATTCAGAAATCAAGTGGCATATAGAATGAATGAATGAATGAATGAATGAATGAATGAATGAATGAATGAATGAATGAATGAATGAATGAATCTTTTCAGAGAGAAAATCATGGACAGAGTGACACCAGGATTCCTGGGATGTAGATTTTGGTGCTATTAGAAACTTTTCTTTACTTATGCAAAGTAAATAAAAACTCATCCAATTCATAGAGATGCAGAAGAGAGAACTACTAATGAAAAATGAGTCATTATCTGTTAGTAAGAGGTCACAACTTTTGATCAATGAAATGATTTACTTGCAAAAAGCTGTCACATTAATTCTTCAGAATCCACACTTAAAATGATCAAATAGCGGGAAATTGAGAATTTCTACAGCAGCCTTCTCCAACAAGGTGTCCATCAAAAGTAATGACACCACAACTCCCTGCATGCCCAGCTAACCCATTGACTTCAAAATGCTGAAACTCCAAATATTTGGAGGTAATGCCAGTTTTGGGGAATGCTGTTTTTAAAAAGCCATTGAAAGTTTGTACATGTTATTTAAAATACAGTACAATATAATACAAATGTGACCAACCATTCATCCAAACTTGATTCAATATTAACAGAATAAAGAGTTGGAAATGACCTTGGAGGTCTTCTAATCCAACCTCCTGCTCAAGCAGAAAACCCTATACCATTTCAACCAAATGCTTGTCCAATCTCTTAAAAACCTCCAGTGATGGAATACCCACAACTTCTGGAAGCACTGATTAACTGTTCTAACTGTCAGGAAATTTCTCCTTAGTTCTAGGTTGCTTCTCTTCTTGATTAGCTTCCATCCATTGCTTCTTGTCCTGCCTTCAGGTGCTTTGGAGAATAGCTTGACTATCTCTTCTTTCTGGCAGCCCCTTAGATATTGGAACACTGCTATCATGTCACCCCTAGTCCTTCTTTTCATTAAGCTCAATATACCCAATTCCTGCAACAGTTCTTCGTATGTTTTAGCCTCCAGTCCCCTTAATCATTGATGAAAAGCTTTTTAAAAATCTAGTTTACAAAAACCAGGAAAAATACTAGCATGCAAATAATAAAACTTAATCAGAGAAACAAGAAGTATTAAAAAGGTTACCAAACCATGTATCAGTGTGATTCCTTAAAATGTTTAAGCCAATGCATCTTTCACCACAACTGAAAACAAATTAGCCAATGTAATTATTTTGAAATTTATGGAATGCAGCTCCAACTAGCTAAAGTAGTTAAGAGTTTTACATGGCAAATTCAAAACTAATTAAAATTTCTGAATGGCCTTTTGTAGACCAGACTAAGCTATGCTGACAAATTGGTCTGGTGTGCAGCAACAACCAAGGTATTTTTCAGTCAAATGTGTACAAGTCTGCAGCCTGATTTGTTGGATTGTGTATTTTTTTTTTTTAGATAGCATAGGAGAGCTGCTCCAAAAGCCTGATTAGAATGTCTGTGGAGGATAATTTTGGAGTTTGAAAAAAAAAAAAGCAATGTGGAAAAAGAAAGTCTCACATGTTGTCCTCATTTTACTTTGCTGGTGCACAAGGGTGCTGATAAAAGCAGAAACAAATAGGCAGTAATCAATACATTTCAGAGTACAAGAAAAATTGCTCTATACAGATTTAAAAGGGAGCAAAAGCCCTCCCAATGGACCCACAAGGACGCTGTACAAGACAAACACAAGCTCCAACATCTGTTCAATGACAACCAATAACTGGAACTCAAGCAATAGTTTAGTTTAGTTGTGTTCTGCTGTTTATCACTGCTTTAGGATATAAGCAGATTCCCCACTGCAGATACCATTAAGGAGAATGAAAACCTGAGGATTCATTGCAAGTAATAACATTTTTCTAAATGCGTTTGATCAGTTCTTGTGTTTTTGCTGTATAATATTTAGCAATAGCAATAGCATTTAGACTTATATACCGCTTCACAGTGCTTTACAGCCCTCTCTAAGCGGTTTACAGAGTCAGCGTATTGCCCCCAAACAATCTGGGTTCTCATTTTACCCACCTTGGAAAGGATGGAAGGCTGAGTCAACCTTGAGCCTGGTGAGATTTGAACTGCCAAATTGCAGGCAGTTGGCAGTCAGCAGAAGTAGCCTGCACTCTAAGCACTGCACCACCACGGCTCATTTAGTTTATACAACGAGAGTTAAAATACAAAACACCAAAATACTTTTTTAAAAAAAAGAATAACGTACACAACAAACAAAACGTTAAAAAGAAAAAGTGTCTTTAAAAAGAAAAGGAAAAAAGAGACTAACACATAGACATACAATATCCTCTCTATTTGAATGCTGATGAATATAATACAATGGTGTTAGTTTCCCACCCCATACCAGGCCAAAAGAATTTTAAACTACTAAACTACTAAATCTGTTTACAAATTGTTAGCCTGTCATCTCTATATTTTATTAATAACAAAATAGTTAACAGGAAAAAAACAACAATAATAAACATATTACATAAAAGTATAAAAGTAATAAGAATTATTATTAACAATAAAAGAAAGACAAAATTGAAATTCCAAAAACCTCTGTTTACAAACTGTTATGGTAATCAACTCGTAGAAAATTTAGCATGGTTTCAATCCCAAATTATCCAAATATGAACCCTAAGTGGACCCAGATCAAATATCCACATTCTTGTGTTTTCAAGGTACCAGTTGGGATACAGGAGAACCTCTGGGATGGCTGAATAAATTGCAGAATCCAGCATAGATCCTAATTCTATTTGCATTTATACACAGTATTTCTCTGTTTACCATGTAAACACTCTAAGCATGAAAGAACAGTGAGTTTTAGAAGAAACTTCTTTCCAATGAAGCCACTTGTCAACATCTTATGAAGTTCCTAATCTACCACCAAAGAGATGACATGAAAGTACCTTTCTTAGGTACCAAGAAAAAGATTTATTAAAATCCAGGCAGAGTATAAAGTCCAAGAACAAAAAATTGAAGGCACCCCCCCCCCAAAAAAAAAGAAAAGACAACCACAAAGAAAAACAAGGAAGAGGCATCCAAAGTGAGTCAGCTGGGACTGAAAAGCATCTGGAAATGAAACTGCTTTATCTTGTTTGTGGAATTGCAGCATGGTAGGAGCTGTTCGTACTTTTGAAGGAAGAATATTCCATAGAAGAATATTCCATAGAAGAATATTCCATAGAAGAATATTCCATAGGGTGCTGACTATTACAAAGAGGCCTAATATCTCCTATAAGCCCCATGGACCTGATCAGGAGATGGAATTTTCAACATACTCTTATTTGAGGAACAGAGTAGAGAGGCAGATAGAATTATGTTAAGGTGCTGCCTGATGTATTAAGTGTGAGAGAGTTTCTAACCAACCTTCAATGTATAAGCTCCTTGCCTAGCTTATGGTCACTAGCCATGGTCATCCCTATCTTCAAAAAGGGTGACCCCAGCCTAGTTGAAAATTACAGACCAATCTCATGTTGCGTCACATGTAAAGTCATGGAATCAGTCATAAACCAATCCATTATCCTCTATTTAGAGACCAACAACCTACTCTCAAACAAGCAGTTTGGCTTCAGAAAAAAATTATCCTGCAAGCTGCAACTCTTACACTGCAAAAACATATGGACTTCACAACTCGACCAGGGTAAAGCAATAGACGCAATTTATATAGACTTCTGTAAAGCCTTCGATTCAGTAGTACATGACAAACTACTTCTAAAACTAAAATCTTATGGCATTTCCGGATCCCTGCATAAGTGGATAGCTGTGTTCCTATCAAACAGGCAACAAGTAGTCAAAATAGGGAATGCCCTATCAAACCCTGCACCAGTTAACAGCGGTGTCCCCCAAGGGAGCGTTTTAGGACCCACACTCTTTCGGCTTTACATCAACGACCTATGCGATCATATTAGAAGCAGCTGCGTCCTCTTCGCGGTCAAACTATTTAACACCACAGACAATGCTACTACCCTTCAGAAAGACCTTGACTATGTATCAGAATGGTCAAAAAAGTGGCAACTTCAAATCTCAATCAACAAATGCTCTGTCCTACACATTGGCAAAAAGAATCAGAACACCAAATACAAGCTGGACGGATACGACCTCGTAGACGACCCTCACTCTCTCAAGGACCTTGGAGTACTCATCTCAAATGACCTAAGTGCCAGAGCTCACTGTAACAGCATTGCAAAAAAGGCATTAAGAGTTGTTAACCTAATCTTGCATAGCTTCTTCTCCGGTAATATTGAACTGCAAACTAGGGCATACAAAACTTTTGCTAGACCAGTTCTTGCATACAGCTCATCTGCCTGGAACCCGCACTGCATATCAGACATAAATACAATTAGGAGAGTCCAGAGATATTTCACGAAAAGAGTTCTCTACTCCTGTGCTTGCAACAGAATACCTTATGCCACCAGGCTGGAAATTTTGGGCTTAGACAACTTAGAACTACGCCGCCTTTGGTCTGACCTAAGCATAGTACACAAAATTATCTGCTACAACGTCCTACCTGTCAATGACTACTTCAGCCTCAACCGCAACAACACATGAGAACAAAATAGATACAAACTTAAGGGAAACCACTCTGTGATTTCTTCCCCAAACCCCCAAAACTTTAACCTTAGACTGTCTACTGTTGACCTCACCCCATTCCTAAGAGGTCTTTAAGGGGCGTGCATAAGCGCACCAGCGTGCCTACCGTCCCTGTCCTAATGTTCCCTTTTATTCGTACCCATTTCATGTATCCATAGCTATGTTTATACATATCTGTTATCTAATACATGCTTGACGAAATAAATAAATAAAAAAAAAATAAGGACAATTATAAGTAAGAATACTGCAGATTAAGATGGTCAGATCAAAGGAGCTAAGAAACAATTCATACCAATTTCAAATATGTGAACTTACACGTAGACCTTAATTAAGGACTGATTGCTTAACAACCATTGACAGATCTGCCCAAAGCTACTTACAAGCTGTTTTCAGATCTATAACACACACACACACACACACACACACACACACACACACAGAGAGAGAGAGAGAGAGAGAAGTGTCATGTGATTGCATTTTGGACATTTGGCAACCAGCTCACCTTTACCATACTTTGCAGCATCTCAAAATCACATGGTTCAAATTTATGATGTTTTTTTACCCTTCTGATATTTACTTCCAATAAAACACCCATTGAGAAAAATGGACTTGCTTAACAACCATGTCATTCACTTAACCATCATCACAAAAAATATTGTAAAATCGGGTCCAGTCACATGATGCTTTGACTTATGATTGCAGAAACTTATGGCTATAATTCTGGACTCAATTTTGGTCCTATGTCGAGGACTATCTATACCAGTGATGGCGAACCTTTTTGGCACCGAGTGCCCAAACCGGAACGCACGTGTGCATGCGTGTGCGCCTGAGTGCCAGAAACCCGAAGACCAGCTGGTCTTCTGGTTTCTGGTGCGTGCATGCACGCCGGCCAGCTGGTCTTTGGATTTCCGGCGCTTCGGCGTGCGCAAAGACCACCTGGCCAACGCGCATGCACGTGCCAGAAACCAGAACAGCAGCTGGTGACGGCGCGTGTGCCCACAGAGAGAGCTCTGCGTGACACCTCTGGCACGCGTGCCATAGGTTCGCCATCGCAGATCTATACTAAGAACAGTAAGAACGAAAACTATCTTCCTAGAAGACTAAGCCGTTCAGATTTAGAAGGAGGCGGTGGCATTTCTTTTGAACGATAACCATTTTCCAGCATAGTGTCATCTAATCTTTATGACATTTCTATAAATTGAACCCCTAACAAGGCCAAAGAATTTGAAATGCAATCAGTATTCAAGATGGACTGAGTGGTAGTTGTGCTTCAATTACATTATTATTGGAAGAACATCAATTTCATTTGCTGGGTTTGTAATGTTGGCCATAACAATTTCTTATTCGGGGTAGGTTTTAAGAACAAATACAATTTAAAACAATAAGGCATTTCTGGGGAATGTGATAAATCTGCTGAATATTTTATCTGTTAATTTATTTCCCAGACATGTAAAGGCCAACAAATCATAAAATGCCTCAAGGCAGATATGTTAAAACAATAAGTAAATAGTGAAAGAGGAACCAAAATAGCAAGCAATTGCCCACAGCCTACAAAGAATTAAAACAGTAATAGCATACTAGTAGGTTCACAAAAATCCATGCTCCAGAATTCTCTGGAAAAACTATATCTCTATGATTTTCCTGAAGATGGCAGGTCTGAGCCATGCAGACCCCAAGCGGAATGATCATCCCAAGGTCAGTTGTGATGCTAGAGAAGAGATGGATGATAGTTAGGAGAACTGAACATGCCAATTATCATATGGGGGCAGGCAGAGATATTTGAAAAGAAGCAGTTTCCCAATGATCAGGCCCTAAACCATGAAATGAGAGTCGCGTCGAAGAGAGATGGGTGGAAAATAAAACTAATCAATACATTTTATTTACAAGATCCTATCTGGATTGGTCAAAATAAATAAAACTTTCTTCACTTATTTGTTTGTTTATGTGTGCCCGGCGTACAAATAACTCAAGGTGGCAAATGTATCCAATACACCTTCTTCTTCCTATTTTCTCTACAATAACAAACCTGTGGGTGGGTTGGGCTGAAAGAGAGACATTGGCTCAAGGTCACCCTGCTAGCTTTCATGGCTACGGTGGGATTTGAACTCAAGATCAGCTAGCTTTCATGACTAAGATGGGATTTGAACTCAAGGACTCCCACTGTCTAGCCTAGTGCCTTAACCACTAGATCTAACTGGCTTTAAACCATGAAACACTTTAAAAAGGACAATCAATACCTTGAATTGCATCTGGAAACCAATTAGCAACCAGTGCCATTCACAAATTAGCACAAATACACTATTTACATAAGGTAAAGGTAAAGGTTCCCCTCGCACATATGTGCTAGTCGTTCCCGACTCTAGGGGGCGGTGCTCATCTCCGTTTCAAAGCCGAAGAGCCAGCGGTGTCCGAAGACGTCTCCGTGATCATGTGGCCGGCATGACTAAATGCCAAAGGCGCACGGAAAGCTGTTACCTTCCCACCAAAGGTGGTCCCTATTTTTCTACTTGCATTTTTTATAGCAATAGCAATAGCACTTAGACCAGCGGTTCTCAACCTGTGGGTCGCGACCCCTTTGGGGGTCAAACGACCATTTCACAGGGGTCGCCGCGCGCGTTAGCCCACCATCTTGGTGCCACCGTCACGGCAGTGGTAAAAAGGTCCCGGTTCGGCCGTGCCTGCGGGTCGCCGTCAGCTGGTAGCCCAGATGCCGCCATTTGGGTTCTTCTACCCTCTGCGCATGCGCAGAATGCTTTGCGCATGCGCAGAGGGTAAAAGAACCCAAATGGCGGCGTCTG
>QLTV01000453.1:548470-563045 GCA_003457575.1 Thermophis baileyi
CTACATAAAAGGAAAGATACGTTCATCAAGAACCATAAGGTACAACACTTAATGATAGTCCGGGTACAAATAAGCAACCAAATCATATTAGGAACCAGTCAATGTAAATCGTAAGGATACAAGCAACAAAGTTACAGTCATACAGTCAGTAGTGGGAGGAGATGGGTGATAGGAACGATGGGAAGATTAATAGTAGTGCAGACTTAGTAAATAGTTTGACAGTGTTGAGGGAATTATTTGTTTAGCAGAGTGATGGCGTTCGGGGAAAAAACTGTTCTTGTGTCTAGTTGTTCTGGTGTGCAGTGCTCTATAGCGTCGTTTTGAGGGTAGGAGTTGAAACAGTTTGTGTCCAGGATGTGAGGGGTCTGTAAATATTTTCACAGCCCTCTTTTTGACTCGTGCAGTCTACAGGTCCTCAATGGAAGGCAGGTTGGTAGCAATTGTTTTTTCTGCAGTTCTAATTATCCTCTGAAGTCTGTGTCTGTCTTGTTGGGTTCCTGCAAACAATTCATTATCCAATCGGGTGACATCATCAGTGCAAGTGATGATGTTAATAGGTTGCAGATAACCCCATATTCACTTGCCCTGGTGATGTTATCTAGTTGGGTGATGAAATGTCTTCAAGCAAACAATCAAGCTCACCAAGAGCTCCACCATTCATAGATCTGTTACTCATAATATAGTTAAATTTTGCTGCATCATATAGAAAATGCACAACTGACTTATATGTCCTGTTAATTTTACAATTTATTGTCTCTCTACTATGTATTGATCTTTAACCACCATAAAGAGATTTTATTTGATTTTAAACACTGGGACTACAACTTTCTGAGAACCGATAGCCTTAATTCTCCTAAAAGACACCAGGCTGGGTATGGCTTAGCTAAATTAATTTCACTTTCTATTTTAGCATAAAGTGACATATTTAGCGTAGAAATAAAACAATGTATGGATACAGTAAAATTTTGCATAGTTTCCCATTGGCAGACTGATTCAGTTCTCTCAACTACCATGAATTTCTGTTTGAATAGAAATGTATCTATCTAGGACAGACCGACATTGCAACTGTGAGCATGCATGCATACACAAACAGCATACAAATACACACAAAAAAAAGAACCTTCCTTGCAGAAGCTCTTCAGATTCAATCATCAAATTTAAACCTGCTTTTTGACAACTGGATGCAGGGTTTAATATCAAGACAGACGCCAATGCAAATGGACACTAATTCATTTGTTAATGATCAACTTCTCTCAAAAAGGGAAGACATCCGTGGTTTCATGTCCATTTTTGAAAGAATAGAAAATGGCCATTGAAATGTTTTAATTGTTGTGAGAGGAATGAATTTGCTTTTATCAGATCAATAATACTTTGACCAAGAATCAATTACACTGACAAGGCTGCCGCTATTGAAACAAGAAGGGAGCATAATTAAATTTCATTCTAGAGTCTTTCAATGTTAAAATAGGAGAATGGATGTGCAAAGACATAAGCTCTTTAGCTTGTGGACGTTTCATTCATTCATTGATGCATTAATTCATTCATAGATACCCTGTTTTCCCCAAAATAAGACATCCCCTGATAATAAGCCCACTCGGGCTTTTGAGTGCATGGCAATAAGGCCAAGCGCTTATTTCAGGGTTCAAAAAAATATAAGACAGGGTCTTATTTTCGGGGAGACATGGTAGTTACATAA
Source organism: Thermophis baileyi (assembly GCA_003457575.1). Taxonomy (NCBI): domain Eukaryota; kingdom Metazoa; phylum Chordata; class Lepidosauria; order Squamata; family Dipsadidae; genus Thermophis; species Thermophis baileyi. Next base: position 550,167 of record QLTV01000453.1, read on the forward strand.
TATAAACATACAAACATAAAGTGGTTATCGGGATGCAAAAAACAAAACAATGTAGACAATGTTTTTTTTTCCTTCACTGCTTTTAAATCTAAATACAATGAAACTGTACTGAATGTCATGGATCTAAATCATAAACTGTGTTAGAGCTTAAGTCTCAAAATTATTGCATTTTATTTATTCACTGATTCATCTTCTCAATAAAAGATACACTACGTTTCTAAAGGTTCAGTACAAACAGCAATACTTATATTTTTAAAAGGCACTTACATCAAGTGAATTTTCATTCAAAACTTCTGTTTTGAGTTATTTGTACATAAAATGAGGAAAGCCGGGTGATTTACATTAAAAACATTTGTGGATAATTTTCATAAAAAATGGAATACAAAGCTTCCATATGTTACTAGATTTCACAAACATAAACATTGACATTTGCTGTATTTATTTATTTTTTTAAACCCTGGAAGAAAATTCTGACCTAATAAAAAGCACGGTAAATTAGGCTAAATTTTTCACATCTCTAATGAGAACCTGTTCTGCAAATTATTTTGCCTTGAAACAAGTCCAGCTACATATCTGGTTGGACAAAGACAAGATTACTCAATCAACCACTAAAGAAAACCGCTGCATAAAATCAAAGCAATGATTTGCCGGTTGTTGGAACAAAGAAGATCTCTTGAAAGAAGAAGCAAAGAGACACAAGACCTTTCCATACAGTATATTGCAATACTTCCAATTCCTTTGCTGGCAGCTGCTCTTACCCAACTCTCCCACACAGTGTCTATTCTAATTCTTTTGTCCTCCAGCTCCCGCTGCTCACTGAGGCAAGTAATTAGAGTACCAAATAATAGAGCCAAGCTTCCCAATTAACTTTCAATATGGTTGTCTCATTGCCAGTGGCTAAAACAATGTTAATAATGTGAAAGAATCTATATTCTTCCTTGCTAAACATAAATTGGAAGCAATGATTCATTGAGAACCAGATGCAGCTCCTTTATTCCCAAACCTTTATTTTTGTGCAATGGATACAGTCCAGTCAGCTCACCTTAGTACAACTCTGTCCATGACAAGAAACGTGTAGATGTTATCAACAATAAAGCTTGTTATGAAATTATAGCATCCTTGAAATGGAAGGACTTATTTCAACTGATTGTTTAGGGCAGTTTCCAATATTCATCATCTTTGTTGTCATTCTCTGAACCTGCCCCTGTCAGACTTTCATCCAGAACTAGTCAATATTCATTAGAAGTGTAGAATAGAGTGATCTATTTTTGATTGATTAGACACTATCAATTCTTCAATTGATAGTGTCTAATCAATCAATTCTATTAATTCATCAATATCAATTCTTTATGACCCCACAACTAATCATTTTCTAGAATTATTTTCCCCCTTCCTGGACTTTCAGATCTTCCAGTATGCACCCATCACTACTGAAATGGAGTTGTGCAAGGGTACTGCTGGTTGCCCTCTTCTCTTCACTATCCCCAACATTATAGACCTCTCACTAGAATTAGGTCTTTGCATAATGTATCCAAAATATGATAAATTATCCTGGTAATTTGTGCCATGAACTCTGAATTGATTTGTTATATGATAATTTTTTCTATGAACCTTTTTCCTATCAGTATCCTCTGGAATCTTTTCCGAAGTTCAAAAACTTTTCAAGTTTTTTTCTTTCCTGTTTCTTTCAAGTCCAACTTTCATATCCATAGAGGATCACAGGTTCAGAATTGCCTTAACTAATTCTGATATTTGTAAATATATCACCAACTCTGAATATAATTTCCAAAGCCTTCATTCCTACTCTACAAACCATTAGTAGGGTATTTCTTGAACAGTCTAAAATTTCAAAATAAGAATTATATCAATTCAGTCTAAAGTGACATTTCCCTTCTTCACAGCTGCATCAGGCTACATTAATCATGTTATTGCTTGTGATTCCAATTTTTTTTAATTTACATAATTATTAAAGTAAAATTTCAATAAACCTTTCACACATAAGTGTTGCAATTTCATGCTTCCTTTCATGCACACTTGGCCAAGCAAACTATCGTTTATCCTACAAATATGCATTTCATTTATTTGTTTTAAATGAATAACTTTGCATTTCTCCCTTTTTTTATTTCCATGCTATAATTTTAGGTTCATTTCTCTATTCCCTCAAGTTTACTTCCAATATTTTTTTTCCAGAATATCAACTTCTCCCATCAATCTTGAACATCTGCAAATGCTGCAGATGTTTGCCTTATCAGCCACCTATTAATAGAAAATTTTGAAGAGCACCAGACTGAAGAGGAAAACTTGTGGCACCCACTTGATACCTCTGTTCTGTCCTGTTCATTCAGAAACCATGAATGAACTCTTTTCGGCCAATCTCATGGAGACAAGAGCCACATAAGTAGCCCTTCACTTCATATTATAACCATTAAGTGGTCAAAACACAAGTGGGTATGAATCAACTATTCTTTCACAAAAGTATTTTTCTTCCTTTGAAATCCTGTCTACCCCCCTCTCTTGCTTATGATGATAAAAGAGAGCAGTGAGATAGTTTGAATACTTCTGCTGACATTCATGTTAATGATTAATAAGAATCTTTACATGAGAACACATTTTCAGCTCTTCTACTATTCCTGCTTATGAACAAGGATTCGTCAGCAACATAGTTGAGAAATAACTCTGTTAATTTGCGGGGGGGGGATGAGGATTTTCAATAAAAGCCTTGTTTCCTTTCATTGGCAACTTCAATAAAGATTTTAAAAAGTAAGTTTAAAAATTATAACATTAAAAGGTGAGAAACATTTACTATTTATTTCTTTTTGTAGATATTTTTATTCTGCCTTTATTTCTTTATAAGTAACTCAAGGCAGTGAATGAACATACATAATACTCATTCTCAGGGGTGGGATTGAAAATTTTTAGCAACCGGTTCTCTGCCCAGTTGCTGGGTGGGCGTGGCCATTGGGGCATGGCCTACTTGGCCTCCTGCACCATGGTGTGGGGGGGGAATGTTTTCGCCCTCTCCAGACTCCGGAGGCTTTCCTTGAGCCTCCGAGAGGGCAAAAATGGCCTCCCCCGGGCTCCGGAGACCCTCCGGAGGCTGGAAACGGGCCCGTTTCTGGACTTCCAGTACTTCCGGTAGGCCCGTTTTTCGCCCTCCCAGAGCCTCTGCACGGGTCCTGCACTTACCTCGCATCCAAAACAGGCCACGTGGAGACTCCTGGGAGGGGCGTGGGTGGAGTCAGCCAGTCTTTGCAACTACCAGTTCAGCGAACCAGATGTAAAATTAACATCCGGTTCGCCTGAACCAGTCCGAACCTGCTGAATCCCACCCCTGTCATTCCTCCTATTTCCCCCCACAACAAATGACCCTGTGAGGTTGGTTGAGCTGAGAGAGAGGGACTGGCCCAAAGTCAACCAGCTGTCTTTTTTTTTTTTTTGCCCATAAATAAATACTGTTCAGTTACAATTGAGTAATCTCCGTAACTTTAGAGGGGTGGGTAGAGTTAAATCCTCTTGAATGTCTGAAAATAACAATAAAGAAGAAAATGTATGGGTGAAGATAAATTATTTATGTAAATATGCAGAGTTTGACAATCTCATCCCCAATAATTTGTAGACATTTTTAAATATTATTTATTATTTAATTATTCATAACCTGACTTTTGTTATTTTTACAATTAACTGCAGGTGGTGAATATATCCAACACACCTTCCTCCTCAACCAACCCACGCAAGCCCCCCAACCAGCACTTCACCTCCCAATGACCCTCACCTGATGAAACCTCCCCATCACAAGACCCATCACAAAACTCTCACTGATGACTCACACCTGACCCATTACAAGACCTACTGACCACACTGAAACTGACATCTCCTAAACTCCACTAAAGATGTTAAGATGAAACCAACCCACAAGCTCGGAGAATGAACCTTCACTCTCTTCCTTCTCCTTTTCCCCACAGCAACACGGTAAAGTGAGGTGAGGTGAACTCAGAGAGAATGACTGGCCCAAAGTTACCCAGATGGCTTTTATGGCTAAGGCAGAACTTGATGCCATGTTTTCTTGTTTTCTAGCCTGGTGCCTTAACCACTAGACCAAACCAGAGGTGGGTTCCTCCCGGTTTGGACTGGTTTGCCCGAACTGGTAGCCACCCGCTGGTGATGTCACGATGATGTCACGGATCTGGTTTGGTCGGTGCCAGTCCGTGGACGCCTCCATATTTTTTTTTAATTTTTTTGATATATTTTTTTTAATTTTTTTTTATATTTGTTTTTGAATTTTTTCCAGTTTTTTTCTTCTGCGCATGCACAGAAGTCGAGTTCCCGGCACTGTGCATGCATCGCCATCTTGTTTTTGGCTTTTTTTGGGGGGGGGATTTTTAAAATTTTTTTTGCACTGCGTATGCGTGCGTGTGCAAAGAGCGCGCGCACCCACGAGGCACAGCCACGTGGCGCAGGAGGAAGCGAACCGGCAGTAAGGTAAGTTAGAACCCACCCCTGGACCAAACTGTCTGTCTCTCTCACTCTCTCTTTTTAATACACAAGGATATGACCATATGTTTAAAAGAAATGGAGTAGCAGAGGCTGCTATGCTATAGACAAAAGTTCTGGGTATTTTCTTCATCTTATTAGATGCAATTTATACTATCCACATAGGGATAAGCAGGCTGAAACTCTGGAAGTGCATTCAACTCACAAATCTGTGGCAGTTTCTCACTATTTAGAAGTGGGAAGTACCTTTAAGAAGTCTTAAAAAGAGGCCTTTTTAAGACACAGTTTTAAAATCAAAGAAGAATTGAATGTCCTCATCCCACACCACCATTCCTTGCATGATTTCCCTTCATCCCATTTAGTGTCCTAAAAGCTACCACCCCACCGGTTTAGCACGCCCTGAAAACACATCCTAACTAGGCCCACTGTTTCCAAAAAGCTGCAGCTTCTTTGACAGAATTGTGCTCCCCAAACATCTCATGGACACATATACATTGTGCATGACATGAATAGGGCTTCCAATATTAATAATCATGAATAAACTAATAGGATTAACATAGTACCACACTGTTAATCAAGAGCATAAAAGGTAAAGTTTAAGAAAGAGAGGCCTCTCTTTATTTCTAAGGCCCAGGGGAATCAAAAAGCTATATTTATCACATTCGAGTGAGCTCGATTTAACAATATAATTATTTTACCTCAGCACGGAGCTGGTTTTACATCCTTCCTACGGAGCTGGCTTTACACGATAAACTTCTTTGTGTTTGATTATATTTGTTTCACAGGCAATCCACTCCGTGAAGTTAACACACACGGGTGAATGCTGCAACACACGGTGATGGGAGAACCATGCCTCAAGGCAGCTGCAGCGCTCAACTGTTGGACCTATACGCCACAGTCTCGTTCTTCCCCTCTCTCATGGGAGTTCCCAACGAAAATGTGAATAACATTGTTCAGAAGCTATCAAGTGGAGAAAAGAGCTTGTTGCGTTACCTTTAAAACAATGGCACAAGGGCTTGCAGAGATTTCCTTATTAAGCTTTCTTCTTGGATAAGAATATATTTTCAGACAATAGAGTATGTATTTGTTCCTTCCACTCTGCTGCCTCCATTCTGTTGTTCCCTCTGGACCAGAAGTACACAAATATAACTGGGACACAGTGCACTGGTTCCGTTAACATTGTGAGTTTGCTTTGAAATGACTCCATGACTTTTTAAAAGTTGTATAACTGACACCATGAGGCTTCCTTCTCCCTTATGAAATAGATCTAGACAAATAAATATACACACAAAATCCCCTTTAAGGACGAGCTCAGTTTAGCAGTTTTTCAGCTCAGAACCCAAGCAAATTATGAAGCACCACTTCATCCACACTTGTTCAGAAAGAAGTCCTCACAGAAGTTTTTAACAGAGTCCGAATTGAGGCAGAATGCATAAAATGGTGACCTTAGAATGTTGTTTAGATGTTAACCAGTGGTGTGTTGCTTAAAAGGAAAACCCCATATAATTGGGATTTGGAGAAACAGTGCTTTCATTCTCTGATGTGTTAATTGAACTGTATCTGAAGTATTATGCTTAGGTTGAAGTGCTACTTTTTAAAGAAGGATATTGACACTGTTGAACATAAAAAAAATATATCCAACACTTGATTGGTTTAATGAGAGGACTGAAATTCAAGTCATTTAAGAACTGATTGAAAGAGCTAAATATGTTTAGCGACAGAGAAGGGAAGATTAGGTGGAGACATTAGGCATATTTAAATACTTGAAGGAGAGTCATAGAGCAAAAGAAACACACTTGTTTTCTACTACTCCAGAGAATATTTATTTATTTATTTATTTATTTATTTGCATTTCTATGCCACCCAACTCCCAAAGGAATAGAACTATAACTATTTAGTGAAGATGTAGATTTTACTAAGCATTGAGTGGGTTGTCTTAACAATAACAACTGCTTGACAGTGAAATAGCTTGCCTTGAAATTGGTGGGTTACAGATACAAGTTAACAGAGTTGGAAGGGACCTTGTAGGTCATCTAGTCCAACCCCCCACCCAAAGCAAACCCTACACCATTTCTGACAGATGGCAATCCAGTCTATTCTTGAAGTCTCTTCTTGGGTTTTTCCTCATGAAAAAAATTTAAGTGCAAGCTGGATGATCAACTGCTAGGAATAGCAATAGCAATAGCAATAGCACTTAGACTTATATACCGCTTCATAGTGCTTTACAGCCCTCTCTAAGTGGTTTACAGGAGCTGGGATAGAGTTCACAAGTACTACAAGTTTATTTCATGCTACCTATACACAAGTATCTACTAATGGTCAAGGGAAATAGGCACCAGATAAGAAACAATGGATTTCAAAATAGGCTGGACTTGGGTCTCTTATAGCAATAGCAATAGCACTTAGACTTATACACCGCTTCATAGTGCTTTTACAGCCTTCTCTAAGCAGTTTACAGAGTCAGCCTATTGCCCCCAACAATCTGGGTCCTCATTTTACCCACCTCAGAAGGATGGAAGGCTGAGTCAACCTTGAGCCGGTGAGATTTGAACCGCCGAACTGCAGCTAGCAGTCAGCTTGAAGTAGCCTGCAGTGCTGCACTCTAACCACTGCGCCACCTCGGCTCCTTACATTGCCTACATTTTGTTCTGCACTGCAAAAATTTCAACGGCTCCTACCCTACTAGTTTTCAGAAAGACCATGTTAGGAATATGACCATTTCAATAGGTTATGTGGGTTGTGTTGTTGATAGCTATTGGATTTTGATGTGGGTATGTGTATGTGTTTAATAAACAATGTATCAAAATGTTGGGTTCTTAAAGATATTTTGCTCAAATAATTTGAACATTATTTGATATTTTGTATGTTTTTAACTGGTTTGTGGATGTTGCTTGTGGATTAGGGCGTGTCAAATTTTTCAACTTTCAATTTCCAAACATTGGGGGTGCTCAAAAGTTGTGACGTGCCTTGGGGATTGTAAAGATATTTTGGTTACTTTATTATAATTTAGATGTGCTTGGTAAGTAACTACATAAATATCACAACTTTTTAACATTTCGTTTGTTTCATTTGCTGCCAAGAGCTCTTAGCCACTGGAATGTCCTATAAACTCAGCAAATAAATCTGAGCATTGAACAATGTAGTGGGCCTGTAGCCTAATTCTTAAATATGACTAATATAAATTACATCAGGCTCTGTTTCATGAACCCTTGAACACCCAAAGGAGAAATTGCGAAACTATTCCTTGAAATCTCTTTCTACCAACCCAGTTTTTCTTTCTTTCTTTGGTTTTGCTGTGAAATATGCCATTTCTAAGAATGCTTCCAGAGCCTGTGTAGAATAATTAAAATGGGAATAAAGGCAATGCTAGATATTAGGATGGCATTTAGTTTCCCCACTTTTTAAACAACAAAGAATAAAATAATTAAACAAGAACATGGCAACAAGGCCGTTGGGTGGTTGGTGCCCACAGAGCAGGGGTGAAATCCAGCAGGTTCTGACAGGTTCTGGAGAACTGGTAGCGGAAATTTTGAGTAGTTCGGAGAACCGGTAGCAGAAATTTTGAGTAGTTTGGAGAACCGGCAAATACCACCTCTGGCTGGCCCCCAGAGTGGGGTGGGAATGGAGATTTTGCAATATCCTTCCCCCAGGAGTGGGGAGGGAATGGGGATTTTGCAATATCCTTCCCCCAGGAGTGGGGAGGGAATGGGGATTTTGCAATATCCTTCCCCCAGGAGTGGGGAGGGAATGGGGATTTTGCAGTATCCTTCCCCTGCCACGCCCACCAAGCCACGCCCACCAAGCCACACCCACAGAACCGGTAGTAAAAAAAATTGGATTTCACCACTGCCACAGAGGCAATTCCCATAAACATATGTGATTCTACAAGGCAAATCCTTTGTTACAATGGCATCGCACACAGAAATCCTAACATTAGCTTGTTTCACTGAAGTTGCACAATTCCAGAGTCTGGAAAAAAACATAGCCATTTCTGATCAATGGCCATACTTAATCAAGGGCAAGTAAGCCTTGATTATTTGATTGAATAACGAGTCATTGTTTTCTATAAAAAAATAAATTTAAAAAGGTGACATTTTTAAATCTTGAACATCCTAAATTTCACCACAAGATCCAGCTTCCCCATGTACAAAGTTAGCACCCACCCCTCTCCTAGAAGAATGAAATATTTTGGGAAATATTTAAAAAGGCAGAATATTATATTTCCCTAAAGGAGAAACATGCTCTTGGAGAGCAACCCCCACCTTTCTTAATAGCCCCAGCAGGACTGGGCCAGCCTATCTACAAGACAAAAAACCTTCTGCCTCAGGATGATGGGATTAGCCCTCACTCAAGATCCAAACCAGGGCAAAGTCATTAAGACACAATAGGAATTGCCCAACACCCTTTCAGAACACAAGCCTCTTCATTACATCACCCAGCAAGCTTCAACCAAGCTTGACTCAGAAAACCTACAAGGTTAGCTATGACCCCTACAGCAGCCAATAGCTTGCACAGGAACAGGAAGCTCAAGTTCAAAGCCCAGAGAGGGTATAAATGACCCTCTCTCTCAACTCCATGTGGTCAGCTGCACCAGGACCATGTGCTTGATGGTTCTGCTCCATTAAACCATCTTTCCAATCAGCCTCCATGTTTCCAGTGTCTTTCTCCCCGCTTGGAACTGAACCAGATGCATAGTTTCTTCCAACACCCATAAACACCAGAGTTTGATAGACGTATATTTATCTCTGCTGGATATTTCTTCAAGTCTCTTACATTGTATCAATGCCCATCTATCAGATACAAGAGTCAAAGATGACCTTGAGCTAAGCTCTACGATATTCCTGGTGACTTCCTGTTTCCTGCTCCATTCTGCAGCCTTTGCATTCCCTGGTGGACATTTAGCTACCAGTTCAAATGCTGTTTGGCTCGCTAAAGATTGGGTCAAGGTCAGCTAAGTGCTGCCACCTGCTGGGACCATCTGTCATGCAGCACATGCTAATGTAAATAATAAAACAAGAAAAAGAAAAGGTTGAATAAACTAAGACTCTATGCATCTATTTTGTAATCCCCTTCCAGTATGAGAATTTTAAATGGTGGGGGAGGGAGGACTAATTGATGGTAATAGCCTTGATTAAAGTCCCCTACTTATAAGTTCACACTCAATATAGGATCTAGGATAGCCTTTTCTTTTCTTTTTTACACATGAGTCTGGATGCCAGGGAATATCTGCATTTGCAGCTTTATGTGTACACGCATGTAACAGCTGGAAATGAAAGCTGCAGCTGCTCTATCAGATATGCAGATTATTCCATATGTTACCTTTCATTCAATATTCTGTTAAACGTTGAAAAAAAATATATACGAAGTTTGCCATACAAACTTTCCTTAACAGTCAAATTAGAAACCAAGAATTTAGGTAACTCTAAAAAATGTTTGTTCTGAAAGACTGCATTAGAACGGGTTAGAAAAAAGGACCAGGAATGACATGTGGTTTCCCCTTCTTCTCCTGCAAAGTCCTATCCAGGGACTTCATCGTATCTCCTTTTGGCCATCATAATTCAATTCTTTCTCATTATCCCATAAATCAATCTTCCATACTTATCCTGCCCCTGACACACACATCCAGGGGTGGTATTCACTTACTTTCCCTACTGGTTCGCAAATGTGAGCGCAATTGTGAGATTGCTTCGCTCGCACGCACCCCTTCCGTGCATTCGCATGACCTGTGCATGCGCTTTACTCGCGCATGCGGCTAGCACACATGCGCACGGCTTCAAAACGTGCCTAAATAGGATGGCATATCACCGGGTGGGTGGGCGTTCTGCAGGTCACTACTACCAGTTCGCCCGAACTGGTCCAAACCAGCTGAATACCACCTCTGCACACATCCTATGTCAACATCCACTGTCTTTGGACAGGGTGCTTCTGTGGACCTAATCTATCACAAGAGAGGAACAGCTTAACAGCACTAACCATTTACCAAAATTTCCTTAGCCTGTTATCATCCACAGTGGAGAAGACCAATGTCATCTTTAAATTTTCTGGGAATATCCACCAGCTCTCTATGTTCCACACATAAGGTGGCAGGTTTTTACTCACCCTTTGTTGTTTCAGTATGAGAAGAAATCCTATTCATCACTTTCTAGCTCTCACTCTGTTCTCACGTTGTAATATTAATCCCCTTATTATTAATTTCACTTTGCTTTAGATTGCTCTAAATGAAAGTTTGAGTAAAAATAGTCAACAAATAGTTGGTGATTACAAGTTTCAACTGTTTATATTTGTTTATTATTTATTGGCAATAAACCAAGCACAATCACAAAATGGTATCCCAGAGCTGTCAAACTCTTGGCCCGCGGGCCAGATGCATCACGCGCTGGCCACGTCCATGCCCGGTTTAGCGAAGGGGGGAAATGTCCCAATACATCATGTGACACTGCTGTGACGGTGTGAGTTTGACACCCCTATGGTATCCAATGTCTGAAAAAAATAGTTACCTTTGATCTATAATAGAAACTATGTGAAATTTCACAGTAGATAGTGAAGGAAATCAGAGCTGGTTAATGATACTGTGGAAATTTCTCAAAGTTTGCATTTGTTGACAAGGCAACATTTTGAGGACAATTTTCTTCAAAACTTGAAAGCCACTTTACAAAACCCATTTACATCCAGCTAATTTTACACGACATTCAAAATCCTTTTGCTCCTGAACAGAGCATCAACCTGAGGTAAAGAGAAACATCCATCTGACATCTTATTTTGTTATTATTTTTTCCAAACAAACAAATAAAAGGAAGAGGTTGATATTTTAACATTTATAATATTGCCTATTTATTTGTTTATTTTTAAATGTCCTATTTTTAAATGCTGCATGCTTGTGGTATGATGTTGCCTCATTGTGATTAGAAATTTTAGCGGCTCACCACATTTAAAGATTTCATGTATTTATGACAAAAAACTTTGCTCTCTAGGATCCAACTTAAGAAGGAAGAGGAGGAGAAGCTTATTAAATTTGATAAACTTTCTGCATTTGGAATTGATCCACTGAAGAAGTTAGCTGACGATAGCAGACTAACATTTTATCGTCAAAATGGGGAAATTAAGGATTCACTTTAAATAAAATTGAGTTTGGGTTGCTATTCTAAATTGTGATGAACTAAAAAGGGGAAAAAATCAAAATGAAACATCTCTTGCATATTGGATGTTTATAATGCAATCATACTTTCTCAGTCACAGAAACACACAAATTAACATCAGGGTATAAATTCTCCAAAGCTAAAGAAGTACTGAGAAGATCTTAATGCCACTAATTCTATCTAGATATAAATCACACACACACACACACACACACACAATCACATACACAACATCCAAGATACGTCTGCATATTTCTGTGGAACATAACTCTCTCCCTGGAAAATGCCAATAATTTCTGCAATATTATTCTTAATTAACACCATCTTGATAAATCCATAACATCATACCTATTCAACTCTTTTTATATAACCAATGAAATGGTATATATGTATATGCACAATCAACAAATAAAAGATTGATTGCTACTATTACTGTTTATATCAAAAATAAGATAGAAGTTTGTCAATTCATCTTATGTACAGATATAGGATTCTAGGCTCTGAAAAAAAAAAGTAATGCAATGACATTTCCCCCTCGAAAATACGAAATTGACACTGCAAAAATATATGAATTTTACAATAAAATAAAAAATTGAATAAAATAAGAAAACGGGAATTTCTCCCCTTCTTCCTGTTGAGAAATTGTCATTTTATTTTTCCCCTTCCTCTTTAAACATTTCCAATCTCCCCATCCATAAATCATTGGTTCTGTCTTGTCTTCTTTAAGCAAGAAGACCATATAAAGCTTCCAGTCTTTTTTTTTAAAAAAAAGCCTTAATTATTGTTCCTGACCAAACTGGTCAGCTCTGACATTTTGGCAAGCTCTGTCCGTTTTATAAGCCAATCCTCTACTGTGGGTATTTTATTATATTTCCATCATTGTGCATACAATAATCTTGCTGCAGTTACCATATAAAATATGTTTCCCATATTTCTTTTCTAGTTCAGCACCTATTAAGCCCAATAAAATATTACAGCAGTGTTTCAAACTACATGCAGTACTAATATTCAGTTTTCAGTAATGACCTGTAATCAAATATGTTCTAATAAATGAAGCCTATCTCCCTTTGTTTGGACCCTAATGAACCATACACTTTGCAACCAGGTGTTGTACAGATTAATTAAATATCATTCACATGCTTTTCTCCACTGTTTAGAAATGTTCAGTTTCCAATAATGAATCTTAAATTGGGAAAGAAAGAAAGAAAGAAAGAAAGAAAGAAAGAAAGAAAGAAAGAAAGAAAGAAAGAAG
>QLTV01000453.1:572435-597376 GCA_003457575.1 Thermophis baileyi
GGGTGGGGTCGCAGCGGTGGGGGGGTGTCACAGGGGGGTCACGCCATTAGAAAGGTTGAGAACCACTGCTATAGAAATTCTCAATCATCCAGGTCATGGTTGTCCCAAAGGTGCTTTTTCAAGATTTTCTGGATTTTCTGGTTTTTCTTTGAAGACGTTTTGCTTCTCATCCAAGAAACTCAGAAGAAGAGAGCTGAAGAAACTTCTTGGATGAGAAGCAAAACGTCTTCAAAGAAAAACCAGAAAGTCCAGTTGCCTCTTGGAAAAGCAGCTTTGGGACATCATTGTGCAGTGTGTCATAGGCATAAGTGGATGCTCAGTGCTCAAGACTGAAGGCCCAAATATGCATCAACTCAACTCATGTGTAGAATGGTGAATTTGCACTTTTGGGTTTTACTGGTTTTCATTTTCTCCATTCCACTTCCACACTGGGTTGGAAATGTGCATTTTCATCGCAGAATAAAAAAAAAACCACTGCATTTTTTCTTGCAGATTTATCCTGATGCAGATAGTCCTCGACTTACAAACATTCAGAGTTACAACTGAGAGTACTTACAACCCAGTCCCAAAGTTCCAACAGCTGCCCCTCCTATGGTCACTTGACCATATTGTGGGTACTTGGCAACCAACCAGTGGTGGGTTGCTCCCAGTTCAGCTCAGTTCTTAGAACCGGTAGCGGCGGAGGTGGGAGGCTCCGCCCACCCGCCCAGGACGCTTCTGCGCATGCACAGAAGCGTCGCGCGTGAGCGCACACGCAAACCGGTAGCAATGGGTTTTAGAACCCATTACTGCAACCAACCCATATTTACAGTCATTTGCAGTGTTCTGTGGTGACATGACTGTGTTTTATGCCACTTTGGTTAAAAAAAAAAACAACTACTACTGGTTTTTGGTAAAACTGGCCCATTGGAAACAATTAGTTCATTTAATGAGTACCACAAATAAAGCTGTAAAATCTGATTGGTCACATGGGCGACTTGCTTTATGACCATCACAACTTACAGCACGCTCCATTACAGTTGTAAGTCAAGGACTACTTACAACTCCTAAAAGCATTTTGAATAACTTTTTAATTTTTATATTTTTATTGTTATTTTTACAGTTTATATCAGCGTTCACCCTCCGACTATATGCATTACCGTGCCTTTTAATTGAACACTTAAAGTGCAGATTAAGAAACGGCAAAGAACTAAACAATAAATTTGTGATTCAGGTAAATCTACAATAAAATGCAAATCAAAATTCATTTCTGTAAAGTGAGCACACAGTCTTCTTTCCTACATCCAACCTTTTTGTTTGCAACTTCTGAAGATCTGAAATGTCCCATCCATCCATCCATCCATCCATCCATCCATCCATCCATCCATCCATCCATCCATCCATCCATCCATCCACTCATCCAACATGCCACTTCATTTCTTAGAACTCTGAATGTGTTACAATTAATAACATAATATTAAAACATAGAAAATTAACAACGTAACCATAACATCAAGAAGTCCTTGATACATCACCATTCAGTCAGCATATTGAGTAAATCTTTATGTACTGAGATGCCACACAACTTGAAGCTCCAACTTTTGTATCCAGATACAAGTGCATTGTTTTAAAGATTTAGAATGAAGTAAAACTTAGATCTACCATGATTATTCCTTGGTGCTCTGGAAACTATTATGTTATCAATTATTATTTTCTATAAAACCTATGCTTCTTTGTATTTTTTTTATTTCCACTCGTTGTGTTGTGTTTTACGAAATAGAACAGTTTTACATACATAAATTGCATTAGCATAGTGGCACATATGAAGTAGGATGTCTGAAGATGAGCATCTAGAGGAAATTGTATGGATTCTATCACGTGAGAAAGTTTAAACTATACAACAAGAATAAATGCACATGCAGCAAAGCAATTCACATAACCTGTGACATTAATGCCTTCTCACAATTTACTTGCATTCGACAGCATGTTTACAAGGTTGTAAAAGTACTAAAAGGTGTTTCGCAAATGTTTCGGCATTTATCCCATTCTTGGGAGCCACAACTGAATTCTGATTGTCTTTTAAGAACAGGGGTATCAAACTCAAGGCCCGGGGGCCAGATCCGGCTTGCGGGGTGCTTAGATCTGGCCCACGGGGCCGCCCTGGAAACAGCGAAGGACTGGCCTGCGGTGCCTCTGCCAGTAAAAATGAAGCTCGGGAGGGCTGTGTGCAGCTCTCCCAAGCTCCATTTTCGCTGGCACAGGGTTGCAGGAGGCCATTGCAGCCGAAAATGGAGCTCGGGAGCCCGTTTTCACTGGCAGAATGCTCAGGCCACCACAGGTGCCCCTGACACAAGTGACGTTGAGCTGGCCACGCTCACCCTGACCATGCTCACCCCAGCCCCCCGAGGTCAAACACAACCCTCATGCGGCCCTCAATGAAATCGAGTTTGACACCCCTGTTTTAGAACCTTGCCTATTCTCAGCTTTTAATTATTGTTGGCAGGAAGGGATAAGATGTAAAGCAGTCTTTTACCCAAATTGCAAACTCCCCCTATGAGTGGATATCGATGGCCAGAATTCCCTAGCCAGCATGGTCATTGCCGAGAACTCTGGGAGCTGAAGTATGGATAGACAGAGGATACCCAGCTTGGAAGGCTTATGTCAATCATGGTGTGATCTTTGCAGTCTTTAGCTATAGATACAAGGTCAGCATTGACATCAAGGATTGTCATTTTGGGTCATTTGTCAAAGTATATTGATAAATGTTAGATTGTGATGTCTCTGTTGTGGCCCGCCAGCAGCCAATGGAGCTGGCGGCAGACTTGGACAGTGAGGAGGTTGGGGAGGAACATGGGCCAGTCCTGGAGTCTGGGGAAGGCTCTGATGAGTGCTCTGCATTGGAGGCAGAGATGGGGCCAGGGCCATCTGACAGTCATCAGCTACCTTCGGAGTCGGAGATAAGTGGGACTGAAGAACAGCTGGAGCCTGTTCCCGATGTGCACATGCGCAGAGCTGTCAGGAGAAGGGAACAATTAAGGAACAGAGGTCGACTCAGGAGTAAAAGCACAAGGGGATGCTGAATGGCCCCTCCCATAGGAAATAAATAGGAGCGAAAGGGGAGTGGTGTTTGCAGGAGACAATTAGTTCATTTATTAGTGTGAAGATTTGCTTATCTGAGCTGTGCCTCACAGATACTCTTTGCCAAGTATTTCCTTGTTCAGTGTTGCGTCAAGAAGCTATCGGCCTGTCAACTATCCAAGGACTGATAAGGTCTGTGTTTGCAACTCACCAGTCTGTTTCATGATTTGGTGAAGCCTAGGTCAGAACAGTCTCCTTTGGACAACTCCTCTGACATTTCCTCAGAGGCCAGCTCGAGGGAGAATGAGAACGTTCCTGGCACAAGGGGAATTACTGACCCTGAACTGCCAACAGAAAAGGCTTTGGCTCGGGACAGATTGCAAGTCAGGGAAGAGGAGGGGGAGGAGCTGTCTGCTGTGGTGGATCTCAGAGCACGTAGGGCAGAGAAACAGAGGTCTGCCAGATTGCTCGGGAAAAGGCCCCGCCCCTCTTGATGGGCTGCACCGGGAGCTATTTAACACAGCAGGCAGAGGGAGGCGTTGTTCTGACCCAGCCTTAGCAAGTAATGATAAGCTGCTTACTTGCGAGTAAAAACAAACCCCTTTTCAAACAGGGTAGGAACAGCCTTTTATTCATGTGGATAAACAAAAAGCAAATGTAATTAGTCCCAACAGACCTGGCCAAGAAATCTGAATTGCTTGCTGTATCCTAAAAGCGAATGGTTGTCTGCGACAACCGGCCCCTCCCAAACCCCTCCTGTTTATTTCCCAGCCAGGGAGGGGCTGGCTAGCGTCCATGTCTGCTTTTCCTTGAGAGCCGGCTTATTGTTTTTCTTTGCTCTCCTCTCCTTTCCTCTCTGTGCATACGTGTATCTGGGATGGGCCCCATTTGTTCCTCCCCCTCACTCAGCTCAGGCCTCTCCACCTGGGGGATGATGGAAGGCCTCAGCTCTGCCTGTGTCTCTGATGCTGTTTCCTTATCAAAACCTTCCAAAGGCTCCAGAGCTGGCCCAGGCTCTCCCTCAACCTCCTCCTCTTCCAACTCTGCTGCTAAGCTCTGCTGGCAGCCGATGGGCCACAACAGGCATTGCTGGAAGCAACATGTGTGAGTCATGGCTGTGTGCTCATTCGTGCTTCCTGGGACTCTGAATTTCTATAACCCGTGAGCTAACGTGGATGTACTTTAAGTTTTGCCTGGGGGCTTTATGTTCGTTTATTGGACTCACTGTTTGAGCAGCTTGCTGTTTGTGTTATGGACTAATTGGCCATTGCCTGGGGGATTAATCTGGGCTTGCTGGTGGCTGGCTTCGGTTGGGACAGTTCTAATGCCAGGTGAAGAGCACTGCTGGGGGAAGACCAATAAAACCCTCCCTAAACCACACTGACGTTGAGTGAGTGGGGCAGTACATAGATCAAGTACTGTACCTGATATAATATGAGATCAGGTAGGAGGAGCACGATCTCATCAATTAAAGAATGCAATCTCATGAGAACCAGGAAGTGTATTGTTTTGGTTTTGGTGCCTGCCCTGCTGACTTTTTGATACTGCTTGATGCCTGATTTAGGAGATGGAAACTTAGTGAAGCCAGTTTAATTTCAGTTTTTTTACTCTGAGCCATCATTTTTATTTCTTTCGTTACATGTGGGGTTTTTGTTTTTTTTTGCATTTATTTATATTATTTATATTGTTCTAATTTTAAATTCTGAGTCATTTTGGCCAAAGGGGCATCTACAGACAATTGAAATATACACATACAGTACATAAATCTATGATCCAATGGAACTAGATCAAAGAAAGTTTTAATTTTTTCCTCCTTTGTTACTTTGGATCTTCCTTCTGACAGAATTTTCATACAAGAAAGTAGTGATCGGATCAAGAAGAATTATAAATGTATATTCATTTTTTGAACTCCTTTTTGGTGACTGACTGTACACTTTGAGAAGGAGGCAATTAGGGCATTTTGGCAGAATTTAGAGCAAGTTACTATCTCACACTCTCCCAATATATGAAAAACGTTTTAGGAATGGACCTGATGAATATGGATGGTAGTACAATATATTTGAATTAGGAATATCACCACAATCATACTAAACTAAAAAGGCATGTGAAAACTCTCCGGTTTGTCCCACTCAACCACATCACAAATCGTGACCTTAACAAACTTCTGAACATGTATCATAGCTAAGAAACCACAGAATGTTTCTGTGGTTCAATATTCTATTGAATATTGCAATATTCAATAGAAACTGTGGGCAACTTTAAAATAAGAACGTATATTCTTATTTAATCTCCTGCCTTGCATACTTCTGTGCATGTTTTTAACAACATTTAAGGTAAACAACTTAGATACGCCATTTCAGAAGATCTGATATCTCTACATAAAGATTCTCTCAAGTCAACTCAACTTCTAAAAACGTCAGATATATCCATATGGTTATCTTGGCAGAAATAAATTAATAAGTGGACAACAACCTCTTCTGGATATTTCTCTGACTTTCCAATTTAGTTTTCAACATTGGGGTTGTCAAAAAACAAACAAACAAACAAAAAACTAATTCTAACCATGCATAGATTAGCCAAGGTTAGTGTACCAAACTGAACCCAAAGGCAGAGTCAAATGCATCTTAAGTTTGGAGTCTCTATGCTCCCATATAGAGCCGAGGTGGCGCAGTGGTTAGAATGCAGCACTGCAGGCTACTTCAGCTGACTGCTAGCTGCAGTTTGGCAGTTCAAATCTCACCGGCTCAAGGTTGACTCAGCCTTCCATCCTTCCGAGGTGGGTAAAATGAGGACCCAGATTGTTGGGAGCAATATGCTGACTCTGTAAACTGCTTAGAGAGGGCTGTAAAAGCACTATGAAGCGGTGTATAAGTCTAAGTGCTATTGCTATTGCTATAAGAGACCCAAGTCCAGCCTATTTTGAAATCCATTGTTTCTTATCTGGTGCCTATTTCCCTTGACCATTAGTAGATACTTGTGTATAGGTAGCATGAAATAAACTTGTAGTACTTGTGAACTCTATCCCAGCTCCTGACTTCTTGCACCTGACAGTTAGTAAGATTCTGCCATCTGTAGACAACCACTGTTTTGAATTACCCATAACTTGCATTATGATCATGCATTTAACCCCCATAGCATCCTTAACAGTCCATGTGCCTCTCCATGATTTTGACTTTTTTGTTTGCCCTAAGGTCATCACCAATTTCTGTCTAGGTCTTGCTTTCCCTGACTCGCTTTATAATCTACTTCTGAATGCTAGATAAAGTGATTCTGTGAACTTACTCACAGAATATTCACATTTCTTATGGACTAGTTGACACTTGGACATGCCACTCTTCCTGAATGCAACGTCTTCCTACTTTGTCCAAAATTGGAGCATCCCATTAGTAAAGAGGTAAGCCCATTAGTAAACATCGCCATAGAAATTGCTTTTCCTATAACAATTATTACAATGTAAATCATTGCATACAGCTGAAGGTTAATCCCTCTGGTATTAATTTAGTTGCAGCACAAGCAGACACATTGCTGGCTATTCTTACACCATTTAGCATATTATAAAAGTTTAATATCTATGTGGCCCAAACTAGTGATATTTCAAACCAGTGTGGTGGGCTTGCTATAAATTCAGCTTAGCTAAAGATGCTTTAAAGTATTTGACAGCAGCAAATTTCACTTTACAGTATCTCAGTAACACAGAAAGTAAAACACATTAAAAAAACAAAACAAAAAACTTACTCTTCAGTGTGAAAACTTTTTTTTTTCTTTTTCCCCTATCTTTTTAGGCACAAAGATCCCAATGGGTCTGTTATCATTCAGTGATGTAACACCATCATATCAAAAAAAATTGTATGTACGTCTAAGCTCATATGTACACGGGCAGAGATTTTTGGGCGTATTACTTTTTCTTTAAAAATTAATAATGATAAAACACAAATTTAGTTAATGAACAATATAGAGTATATCCGTTTCAATTAAGATAATTTGGAAGCAGAATTTGTTTCTGTTATTAGAACTTTACAGCAAAAAAGTCCAAACATATTGCCTCTAGAATTTGAGCATCAGAAAACAGGGTAAGGTTTGCTGATTGATTGGCTTCTCTTTTTAAAAACAAGCATTTCCAATTTGGGTATGTACTGAAATAGCAAAGAATTCAGCAGATTTACATTAAAAAGGTGAGAAAACTAATTCATATCTCCGGGAGCATCCTTTCTCTGTGTGTGTTTGGGGAGGAAGTGAAAATAATGCCCATGACTACAAGATTACATGTACAGACTTTTAGTTTAAATTGTGTGTGTGTGTGTGTGTGTGTGTGTGTGTGTGTGTGTGTGTGTGTGTGAAGCAATATTTCTCTTGTGTGTGTGTGTGTGTGTGTGTGTGTGTGTGTGTGTGTTACGAAATATGCCTCTCTCCCCAGGCCTCCCTTGATATACCTTGGTCATGGACTCTGAGACAGAAAAAGAGAGGAAATGCTACACAAAACCAAAAATAAAATTAAGCAACACAAACAAGAGAGAACAGCATTCAAACTTTTCAAAGACTTAGGAAAAATATTGGGGTGGGGGAGGTTCTCATGGGAGGCTGGGATCTTTTGGGAAGTGGGAAGGAAGTGGGGGAGAATGATTTGGTGGGGGTTCTTTCATTGGAATATCCTAGTATACTCCTGATTCATATTTTTTTGTTATAAATTGTTCTCTGGTGTACAACCTCAACTGTATTCAGATTTACAGAGCTAAAAATGGTACCAGGGTATGTTTATAAAAGGAGCAACAGAACAACAGAATAACAGAATCGGAAGGGAACTTGGAGGTCTTCTAATCCCACCCCCTGCTCAAGCAGGAAACCCTATACACAATTATCAAATATTAATGGGCAGGTCTGATTGTAGGCAGTGGTAACCCTGGGCATCTCAAAATGCACCAGAGGGCACAAATTTCCCTAATCCTTTCTTTTCTATTCAGCTCAGAGTACTCCAGAGAGGGCTTAAAGTATCTTCTTCTTCTTCTTCTTCTTCTTTTTGTCCTGTCTCTTTTCCCACTCCTCCCTCCCCTCCACTGCATACTTTTTGACATGAAGTGTTGGAAAAGTGAGAATTTGTTTTCTATATCCCCTGCCTGCTTTTCCAATAACCTTAACCAACCCTCATCTCTTTCTCCTGGAAATTCTCTCTTTTGGAGAAGTGAAAGAACTCACCCCAAGCTGCCCGTAATCAGATTTCAGCCATCATCCTTTACCTGCAGAGTAGAAGCTTGGCATCCAGAGAAGTAAAAAGCAAACATTAATGTTCCCTCTCAGAAGATAATGCTGTGGGCAATGGGGCATGTTGCCATCATGGTCTATTTGCTGCCGTACTGTGCAGCCGACAACACAGTGATTACATTGCCAGTGATTATTTCATTCTTTTGGCAAGTAAATTCTCCTGAGGGTTAATTTACTAACCGAGTGTTCAGAGCAGTTTCTGACATTTTACCCTTGAGGATGATCCCTGTAATTATTCCATGACATTATAGCATGCAAGTTCTCTCCCCACCCAGATGTTCAGCATCTCCTGCAGCACAACTCTTTAAGAGGAACAAAAATATATATACTCAGATAGTCAAGGTTATAATGCCATTGCTATAAATGTAGGAACCAGGGAATAAATTACAGTTGATAGAATGGGTTTTATTTCCAGCAGGTAGCAAAACCTAACTGGTACTTGCTAATCCTTGTATTTGTATTATTTGTATTTAGTGTTGTGTCCTGTCGGCTGCTGGCCCCTCCAACAGCCGAATCAGAGGAGGAGGAGGAGCCGTGGGAGTCAGGGTCAGCATCAAGGCAACCTGAGAGCTCCAGAAGAGGAAGAGGGAGTGGAGCTGGCAGAGAGAGAGAGAGACAGAGGCGGAGCGTGGGCCGTCTGTCAGCCCTCAAATGGAGAGTCAATAGCCCCCAGGTCTGGAGGTGGCTGATGAGGAAGAGGAGGAACAGCTGGGTCCAGTGCCTGACATGCAGATGCGCAGAAGGCAGAGGAGAGGAGAGGAGAGCAGTGGAAATCCATGGGCTGATCCTTGGGAAGGAAGAGCTGCTAGCAAAGCCCCACCCTAGCTTTAGGGATAAAAGGCAGGGGGCGGAGATGAACAGATGTGGCAGACAACTATTCATCTTCTGGCCGGCTGGACTTGTTAGCCTGCGGTGAGAGAGAAACCTTTTGCCGGGGCTGCCGGGGCTGCCGGGGCTGCCGGGGCTCCTATTAAAGGAATGTTTGAGTTAACTTCAGAGGGTTTGTCGTGTTTGGGGAGCTGGGTCAGAACATTTGTATTATTTGTGTTTTTGTTTTTGTTTGTGTTTGTATTTTATTATTTTGACTGGGAATGGCTAGTCCTGGAATAGGGGGCTACCAGGAAATCATAAAGCTGTTGGGTAGACTAGAATCTCAAAAAATCTTACTGGAAGGTATTCTGTTTACATTTTAACCAAAGACTGTGATGGAGCTCCAGATCTCTTCCATGCATAAAAAGTGTAGGGAGTAATCAAATGAATTGTATTTAAATAATGTTATATTCATTAACTTGAGGTGAATTCAAATGCAATCCTATTTTTAGACCTACCTACTTCTAAATAAGGAAGGCTGAGAATTTTGTTCAGTTTTAGGGCAGGATAAGAAGTTACAGATATTTGTAATTCCCCCCCCCACCTCACGAACATGATGGAAAATAAAAAAAACTTGGATTGAACTGTAAAACTGCCAATTCCAGTCAGTGTGAGCAGTAGTCACATTTAAGAACTAGACTAGGAAAAAAAATGTATAGACTTTGACACCCTTAGGCTTGGAGTAAGCAAATTGTATGACCAAGAATGTACTTTTGGAGAAGACAAGGATGGGTAAGTGATGGGTATAATAGGGTAAAAAATAGAGTTATGTCCTACATCAGGGGTATCAAACTCACAGCCCACGGGCCGGATGTGTCACACACTTGCCACGCCCACCCCCATTTTAGCGAAGGGGGAAAAAGTCACGATACGTCACGTGACGACAACGTGATGACATGAGTTTGATAGCCCTGGCCTACATGGATAGGACCAGGATATTTTCTTTCTTTCTGGGGTCTGGGAAGAAGTGTTGAAGATTTTCATCATTTTATAGAAGTAAGCTAGAAACTACTGTTTAGATGTGTTTGCTTCCTTGGAAATCCTGCTAATGATTTGTGACAGTTACAGTTGGGAAACTCTTTCAGATACCAACTGTGGGTCAACAATATAGTATAAGGTTGTCCGTCTCTGTCCAAACAATCTAGAAACTTAGTAATGCTTCTCGGAAGATCCTTAGAATTGGCTGCTTCAATTGTGATTATTACAAATTCCTGTTAAATGTGGGGATGGGAGAGGGATTCTGTATCTTTTGGCCCCTTAGCTTCATTTTATTCTGTTTTCTATTTGTGTATGAATATGAATTTTCTCTCTCCTTTGCTCTTGTTATTGCCAGGAAATCAAGAAAGGTGACCTCTTCTCTTAGCCCAGAAACTTGGAGTAGATTGTTTGCCACTCGTATAAACTCTATGCCATGTTTACTGGCTGGAGGAATTGTTGAAAAGAAGGATAAGCATGTGCATAGCAAAACTTGATTAAATAACACTTGCAGTGTTTTTCTGAATTCTGCAACATGTGATAATGCTCAGGACTGAATTTTGATGTTTCGCCTGGCAAAACACTGTTGGCCAAAGCAGATATGCAGAGAAACACATCAAGTGTAGCAATTCAGCTTGTTTGCTTTGCTCCCTTTTTAACTATCAGAGAAAAGAAAATGCAATTATGTTGATTGGGTACATTTTACATGGAGAAAAGCCCTTAGTTAGAATAGCAATTATAGGAAATCTATACAATTAAGAACCCAGAGCCATTTATATGGCATGTGGAACATGAGGGCAATTGCAGAAGGAGAAAGTGAATTCTGTTGGAAATAATGTTCTTAGAACATGGCATTGGATAGATAAGAAGCCGTGGTAAATTTCCTATGAGTTGATATAGTTTGTTAATAGAGGGTCTTGATATTTTACTCATTTTTGTTTGTTTGTTGTTCTATCTGTTAACTATTTGGCCATTAATATAGAACCATGATGGCGAACCTATGGCACGTGTGCCACAGGTGGCACGTGGAGCCATATCTGAAGGCACGCGAGGTGTTGCCCTAAGTCAGCTCCAGCGCGCATGTGAGTGCTGGCCAGCTAATTTTCGGCCTTCCAGAGGGTGGGGGAGGCCGTTTTCGCCCTCCCCAGACTTCAGGAAAGCCTCCGGAGCCTGTGGATGGCGAAAAACGGACCTAACAGGCCTACCAGAAGTTCAGAAACTCCCCAAGCCTCAGGAGGCTTTCCTGAAGCCTGGGGAGGGCGAAAAACAGCCCAACAGGCCTACCGGAAGTTCGGGAACAAGTTCGGGTAGGTAGGGTCCGTTTTTTGCCATCCACAGGCTCCAGAGGCTTTCCTGAAGCCTGGAGAAGGCGAAAATGACCCCCCACCCCCGCCCCCTCGTCGCGCGCATGCGGGGGGGGCAGCGTGGGGGGGTTGTACACACATGCATGGGGGAGAGGGCATTGCATTATGGGTGTGGGCATGCATGCGTGCACGATAGCACATGCGAGTCCTTTTGGCACCCGAGCAAAAAAAGGTTCGCCATCACTGATATAGAAGATAGATGACAGGTTAATAATTTGTAAACAGAATTAGAAGTTTTTTAAAAAACTGGGCCTGTTTCACAGGGAGAAGGAAACTAATAGTGTTATAATATTTTCATCAGTATTCAACTAGGGGGAAAATATGTGTATATGTATTTGTGGTTTTGTTTCTCAATGCACCTTTTTATTGTCTTTTTTGGTTTGTTTGTTTCTGTGAATTTTTGGGGGGAGTTTTGTATTTTAACTTGTTTTTTTTAATAAAAATAAATATCATTATACAAACAACAACAACAACAACCAATATGACATTGCATATTTAGTCCTGGATTACCTACAATGGAACATTTTCCCAGCCTTCTTAACAATTAAGGTTGCTATCTGAATCTGCAATGTATCTTGGATCTATATCCAAGAGTAAGTGAAAGAGAAATTCAAGATCTAACAGTATTTACTTTATGCATTGATTAGATTTCAGTGTTGCCGTACTCATAAAACTCTCAGTAGTACACAAAAACGATAGAAAATATTCATAGCACAAATGATTACAATCAAAGCAATCAAACAGCACAACCCATTGCAGTCAAATCCCAACAGTTCAGCCCATGCATAGTTATTTATAGTCTACTCCAACCTTTCTTAATGTTTTTATCTTGACGAAACCCTTAAAATAATTTTCAGAAGTCATGGAACTCCTACATAAAAATCACAATAAAAACTTTGCAATATAATTCACTTTTAACCTACAGGAGATGACCAGGTTGAGCCCGAGGGAGGGGTCAAACATGTCATAAGTCACGAGTCCCTTCACATCCACAAGATATCTAAGTCCAGCCCACCTCGAATGCCTCTCTTATCTTTCCCTTCACATTTCCCTTCACGGTCATTTGGCCAAATTCTTGTAGAGAGCTTAAACTTGCAATAAATCTTTATACTCATTTGAATTGCCTGAATCTCCTGATTTCCTAGGCGCTTGACATAACCTATACAATCCACATTTTATAATGTTATCAACAACAGCAAAGTGGCAGACCAGCAGCTAACTAGCAGCACATAAAAATCCCCACTACACTTATCAGGTCTTTATATCACCTTTAGACATGTTAAGCACATCGAGACCACCTTCCTTGTTCCAACCCATCCAGTCACTTAACAGATTTTTCCCGAGAGTGCATTAACCCAGAATATTATACAATTTTTCCTTCCAATTTCACCATTAAATGCAACTTAACATTCAAGTTGAACCAAATTATAGATTTTAATTTTAATTTGCTGTACAGCTACTGTATCCTAAATTATAGACTTCATACCTTCTGACAAAGTCCTTACATTCATAATTAGGCCTACACCTTCACTTTCCTAAATATATTAACTAACTCCACTCCAGAAGACCGCAACATGCTCATTCAGGTGTATTATATTCTTTCTTTTCTTTTAGTTTCACAGAAGTGTAACAACCCTGTTTAAAATTTTGCATACATTAATTCATATTTTTAACATTTATTTGTTGATCAGATATATATTGGTCTCTTTTAATTAGGAGACCAAGGTGTTCCCTTTTCTTATTTCCCCCTGCATTGACAAACTTGTGTGGTAAGTTGGGCAGAGAGAGACTCACACTACACCAAACTGGAGACCTGAAGAAGCTTCTTGGATGAGAAGCGAAGCGTCTTCAAAGAAATTCAGTCCTTTGGCCAATTTTTTTGTTTGGGTAAGATCTCTGTCAGACAGATTTTTCACTCATCTGTCAGTTTTCTGAGACATGTCCCTGTCCATCTGTGTTGGTTTTTCTGTTTTGTGTGTTTTTTCCTGTCTAAGCTGTAGGGTAGAAAATTTGCCTTTTTATCGTTCTTTGCTCTTGTTGTTGTGTTGTGTTAGTTGTGACTTCTTTGTAAATTCTGTGACCTGTTCCAGTACTTCTGTTGGTAGAAGTGATTTCAGCTCTTGGAGTACGTATGTGTTCCACTCTCGCTTTCAAAACCTCAATTGTGAAATTAATCTGTCTAATTCTTTCATTGAGGAGTTGGAGCTGTGCTTTCTGCAGGATGTTTTCTGCCCTGTGTCCCTTCACTGTTGAGCACAGGTGCAGGCTAATGGGAATGAGTCTGTCCTGTCTGCATCACAAACTGAAGCACAAATGGTTCCTGTAGTCTGCAATTTTTTTCTGGAAATCCGTTTGTATTCCCGCACCTCTCAGCCTGTCAGGGCAGGTCTGGCAAGAATAACAAATGCAACCTCAAGTGCGGCATAATCAAATGTTTAATTCCATCAAACAGACCTGGCCTCAGAACGAAGCGAGTTGGCTTCAAAGACGACCATGTAAAGCCAGTGCTGGGAGGTCTGCCTTCCAGCGCTGCTTTTCAAATGTGCACTCCACCTCCCAATCACCCGATAACCACACACCCCCACCAACCACCATCCACCCCAGCAACCACAGTTCCAGTGGCTGAATATCAGGTTTCCTCTCAGCATTCCACTCCATTCCTCTCAGCTCCTCTCTCCACACTTTCAACAAGCAGTCAACAAGCAGAGAACTCAGCTGGGGGTTGGGCAGCAGCACAGTGGCCGGAGAAATCAGCTGGGAGTTGGGTATTCAGCTGGGAGGTGCAGAAGGCTCACGCCACGTCCCAACACTCCCCCCCCCCAAGTATGGCGAGCCCACAGACTGGGCTCGACAGCACCATTTGAAGAGTGTTCATCCCAAAGTGCATCGCTAAGTGTCTATGGAGATTCTCAGTCATCCAGGTCATGGTATGAGCCGTGGTGGCTCAGTCATCCAGGTCATGGTATGAGCCGTGGTGGCGCATTGGTTAGAGTGCAGTACTGCAGGCTACTTCTGCTGATGTCCAGCTGCCAGCAGTTTGGCAGATCGAATCTCACCAGGCTCAAGGTTGACTCAGCCTTCCATCCTTCCAAGGTCAGTAAAAATGAGGACCCAGATTGTTAGGGGCAATATGCTGACTCTGTAAACCGCTTAGAGAGGGCT
Organism: Thermophis baileyi; assembly: GCA_003457575.1. Taxonomy (NCBI): domain Eukaryota; kingdom Metazoa; phylum Chordata; class Lepidosauria; order Squamata; family Dipsadidae; genus Thermophis; species Thermophis baileyi. The sequence goes on from QLTV01000453.1 coordinate 587,120, forward strand.
GTAAAGCACTATGAAGCGGTATATAAGTCTAAGTGCTATTGCTATTGCTATGGTTGTCCCAAAGGTGCTTTTTTTCCCCCAAGAGGCAAATGAACAAAGCTGAAGAAGCTTCTTGGATGAGAAGCGAAACGTCTTCAAAGAAAAACCAAAAAGGCCAGTTGCCTCTTGAGGAAAAAAAAAAAAAGCACCTTTGGGACAACCATGACCTGGATGACTGAGAATTTCCACAGATTTCAAAGAAAAACAAGAAAATCCAGTTGCCTCTTGGAAAAGCACCTTTGGTACACCAAACTGACTTTTTGTCTTAATTTACTCTTCTTGTATTCCAAGTCACAATTTTCCATATGCTACAGTTATCACCAAATAAGTCCATGAACTCTGCTTTCCATCATTAACATGCTTAATCAAGGCTTTTGTACAACATTTTGGTATGAGAAAAACTTACCAGCGTCACTTATACCTGTGTCTCAATCAGCATTGCTTGCTAATGCTAGGGTTAATAGCAATCTGTCTTAGTACATTTTGGCCAGTACACCACCATCAGATACAAATCCTAGTTTTATCTCCGTCACATTCATGCTATTCTATCCACTTCTAATCTTGGAAGACAATACATTGCCTGCTTCTCAAAAACTCAGTTTATTGTATTGACATACATTCAGGATGTTGGTCCTTTGACATGGAAACAATCCATGACTTCAAGAGAAGCTATGTTATCAAGTTAAATATTAGCTCTCATATAACGCCTAGTAGATACATTTCATGAAAAAGTCAAACTGTTACATGAACTTTGAGGATAAATGGCTCAGTTCAAACCTGTGCTTACTGTCACTCAAAAAGCAAGCAATCTCTCTCTCTCTTTTTTAAGACAAAGCAAACCTTTGTTCATTCTAATATTTAGAATGACAAGTTCAGATTGACTTGAATGAAATCAAGCAAACTCAGTGCACAGAACTAGATGTTTTCACTGACTGCAACTGGTCTATCAATTAAATATGCCACAGGCTATTATCTTTCCTGAAAAGTCACTCACTTTCAGCTCGCTACTTTGAACCATGCTGCTTTCATAATTTTCTATTCATTTTCCCAGCGACTTTCACTTTTGAAAGCAGTACAATTAAACAATGTGATTTCACAGTAATTTCCCAAACAAAGTGAAGGAATAAGGTTTATTGAGGATTATTCTGAAATAAATGTCAAGTCCATCAGATTTCTTTCCAGGCAGCACTGCATATCGCAATCCAGCATATACTGTATTTTTCGTTCCATAAGACACACTCCCCCCCCCCAAAAAAAAGTGGGTGGAAATGTCTGTGCATCAGTGCTGGTCCTTTGGTGAATAGCAACCGGTCCTTGGCGGCAGGGTCCTTTTACAGTGCTGAACCCCGCCTCTTCTGTCTTTGTCATTGCCTGCCTCTTCTGTCTCTTTTCCGCAGTGCAGGAGTCAATAGGCAGAGCTGGCACATGAGAGGACACCTGTCTGTGGTCCTCTCAGGCTCCGCCTGATATATTTTTTCCTTATTTTCCTCCTCTAAACCTAGGTGCGACTCATGGTCAGGTGCGAAAAATACGGTACTTCAGCAATACTCTTACAATACTAAAAAAAAATGCCAATTTAAAATTGAGAAAATTCATAACACAAATGTATTTTCCCAAAGCATTCCCAGGAAATTCCTACAGATCTGGACAAAGAGTAGTGCTACCCAGAGTCATTTCATTATGAGATGGGTAGCAAAAAGCTGCCCAGAGATGTTTCAGCAAATAAATTTAATAAACAAACCAATAAATAAGGCCTGATCTTCAGCAGCATAGTAAACATATTTTACATTTATAACTACTGGGTTTCTAACACTCATAGTCTGGCAGCATCCCAACATATCCATTCTTCATTTTATCTGTCCCACATTCCAGTTTGTGACCTTCACAATAATTTGGCCACTATGTGTCTGAGAAACCTGAGCTAGCTTTATCTGAAAATTGTATATGGCTTGGGGTCTAATCCAGGCTTACTTTTCTTACATTCTTATTTCTTATATTTCACTGTTAAAGCAGCACTCTAGAGTTTTCTATGGTTGTCTTAAAAGCTACCAAAATATCTTCTGATTTACAGTAATAAAACAAAATGTTGAACTGATTATTTTATATTTCTGAATAAAACGCATCACGACAGGGAGCTAACTCCTCCGCCCTCCCAGCTTCTGCCTTCCCCAAAAAATGCTTCATCACAAGGGAAGGTAATTTTAACCTGAGATCTGGAGGTGATTCATTAGCTTCTATTGTACAATCCAAGCACAGCTTTGAAGGAGCTGAGCTGTGTTTACACCCTTAACAAAGACACCTGATAGGGGAACATGGAAGAAACTTTCAGCAGTGGCGGCTACATAATAGTATTACTATTAAAAGCATGCATGATAAATTCTCAAGGCCTGGACTCTAAAATTTCAGTAGTAAAACCGAACAATTCACCAGTTCATAACACTACATTTAAGTGAGCCTTTAGAAAAACCATTTATAACCTTTTTAATTGCAATTGCAGTTCTTAGTTCACCGTATCAGTAGGCAGCCTTTCATGTATTAAATTCAAATTTCAAAATATTACATTAGAAATCACAACTTTTCAAATGATGCCCGTCTCACAAATTCTGGAGAGGGATCAATGTATGCTATTTATTTGTGGGACTTTTGTGCTGCTTCAACTGTAACAAATATAAACAGGGTAAGATCAGCCCCTTGAAAAAAGAGTAGGCACAAGAATGTTATCAATATCAATAATAAACAAAACCCCTATCCTTAGAATATGCATTAGGCTCAAACTCGTCTCTCACATCCAGACACTGGAAACATCCATTTGTGAAAAAGTGGAATTATCGCAAAATTATAATATCTCTAACTCCAAATCCTAAATTTTGCAAGTGGTCCAGAAGTGTACAATGTCTAATGGTATTCAAGATCATTGAGAGATTTATTCCAGAGGTGGTATTCACTTACTTTCCCTACTGGTTCGCAAATGTGAGCGCGCGCGGCTTGCACGCATGCACGTGGCTTCAAAATGTGCCTAAATAGGATGGCATAACGCCAGGGCGGGTTCTCCCGAACCGGTCCGAACCGGCTGAATACCACCTCTGATTTATTCCCCTTAGCAAAGCTCTGCCTTTATTAAAGTAGCCAATGTTGGTCTGATATAATCCATTTAATATCCTTTGCAGCTCTTGATTTATCATTTTCTCAAAATCCTCCTAAAAGAGGATTGCCAAAGATGCCACCCAATGCCAAAGTTGGACATTGGGTGGCAAATTATCCAAAGAAACTGAGTGCAAGGTATCTCCTCTTTGTCATAATAAGGCGTTCACAATTACTCAGACATAACCATTGTTCCATCCAGGTGCGCTCTCAATAAGCATCAGGAATCTAGTTCACAGTGGAATTTCTCCAAAGATTTTGTCTATTTCCTCAGGATCAACAAGCTCCAACACTTCCAGGTTTCCAACAAAATTCACTATGTGGGTTTTGAACCCATCTGGGTCCATCACATGTCTGCAATGGACCATATTAGCTATGCCTCCTCGTTAAAGCATTAATTTCTCATTTCATTAGGGAAGAAAGTTGAGTGGTGTAGTGATCTAGAGGTGGAGCTCTCGCCTCACAATCAGGAGGCTGTGAGTTCTATCCTAGGTAGCGGCAGATATTTCTCTCTCTGGGCACAAAGAGATAATATCTGCTGCGAACTCCGCATTGGCGACAGGAAGGGCATCCGGCCAATAAACGCTCAGCTCCATTCAGTTGCCCGAACTCCACTCTGATGCAAAGGATTACGGGGTCATAAAAAGACAAAAAAGAAAAAAAAGTTCTAATAAATAGTATGTTGAAAGCACCATAGTTCCTATGAGATGGTATAACCTGGGCTTAACAGAGTGGTTAAAAGCCTACTCACACGGTGACCAAACTGAATATTGCAATCCACATGGTCAAAAACTACAGAGGCAGCCATTAGATTACAACTAAACTTATATTTGTATATCACTGATTGCATGACCTCTGTAGATGCCATACGCTAAATAAATAATAAATAAATAACCAAGGTTCTTTCTACTGAAAGAAATTTCAAGAGCAATTTTTCTTTCATGAAATAAAAAGGGAACTTATTAAAAATACAGAACTTACCCAAATCTCTCTTCTACCTTTCTGCCAATGAATGGTATCCAAGGAGCTTAGCAAAAATAATTTAGTTAAAAATCACCAGGAAGAGCATAATTAAAAACTCATTAAAAAAGCCATGACTAAAAGGGGGGGGGGGAATCTCTCAGCATCTCTACACAATTTTAACAGCTAAAACCAGCTTAGACATCAAAGGTCTACTTAGATAAAAAGAAACCTTGTCTGCCAATGGAACAACAATAGCAATAGCACTATAGCAATAGCACTCAGATTTATATACCGCTTCACAGTGCTTTACAGCCCTCTCTAAGCGGTTCACAGAGTCAGCATATTGCCCCCCAACAATCTGGGTCCTCATTTTACCCACCTCGGAAGGGTGGAAGGCTGAGTCAACCTTGAGCCTGGTGAGAATTGAACTGCCGAACTGCAGCTAGCAGTCAGCTGAAGTAGCCTGCAGTGCTGCACTCTAACCACTGCGCCACCTCGGCTCCTGGATAACAATGGATAACTCTCAGCAGAAGCTCCAGAAATTAAAAGCAAGTTCTTTTTTTTTTCCATCTGGATTCCCATCAAACTTCTCTTAGAAGGTGGAGAGACTTAGAAGAAAAGCCTCTCCTTGTGTTGTTAGGAGCTGAAGGCTCAGCAGAGCCTTTTGAAGGAAAGAAGTAGGACAATTGATCTCAACCCCTCACTAAAAGTAGCTTCATCAAGGAGCCTGCAAGGAATTTAAACAAATCAAGATGACTACGACCATTAAATTGAGGTTGCCATATTGATTTTTCTGATTGAAGGTACCTTTGGGTGTCCTCCATGGGTTAACAGTTGATCAGCTGAATCAGTACTTTTATTCAAGCTATAAATTAATTAGTTAACATATTAACCATAGAATTACTTTGGTATTTTTATCTCATACATTTACAGGCGGCTGTTATGTATAAGTTGGGTTGACAAAATCAGAAATGAGGAGGTGATAAGCCACCTGGGAAAGCCAAGGAAAATCATCAAAACCATAAAAAAGCGAAAGTTAGAATATTTTGGACATGTGATGCGACACCCAGAAAAATACGGCATACTTCACTTAATCCTCCAAGGAAAGATTGAAGGCAAACGAGGTCCAGGCAGAAAAAGAACGTCATGGCTTCAAAATCTAAGGGACTGGTTTGGACAAAACTCAGCAGCACTATTGATAAAAATAGGATCGCCAACATGATCGCCAACGTCCAATGACGGATATGGCACAAGAAGAAGAAGACACTCCCATTAACTTCAATGGACAACAAAAATGGGAGGAAGGGATTTCAATTGCATATGATTTTATATTATTTATTTATCAAATTTATTTGCCACCCACTTAGACTTACATACCACCCCATAGTAATTTACATTAATCTCTGGGCGGTTTACAATGTCAGCTTATCCCCCCCCTCCCAAAAAAACCCCCAATCTGGGTTCTCATTTTACTGACCTTGGAAGGATGGAAGGCTGAGTCAACCTTCAACTCCATCAAGATTAAACTCCAGGCTGTGGGCAGAGTTTTGCCTACAATACTGTACCTTAACCACTGTTAGCCACCTGGGCTCCTTTTTTTTCATCATTTTCTTTCTATTTGCTGCTGGACTTCCTCTTCTGCTGGTGGCTGCAGAATAGTTTTTTTCTGTTCTCTGGGTTGGGCAGAGTCATTGAAATGAGCAAAACAGTCTCTGTGTTTGAACTTGTAGAGACTGAGGAAGTGGATAAGGTTCTCGGTTGTTTAAATTCTAGCCTCTTTAAATTCTATTCCTATCCTTTAAATTCTATTCCAAAAGAAAAGGCAAGAAGGCAAGACAAGAATTAATGGATGGAAGCTCATCAAGGACAGAAGCAACCGAGAACTAAGGAGGAACTTCTTCTTAACAGTGAGAACAATTAACTAGTGGAATGGCTTGCTTTCAGAAGTTGTGGGTGCTTCATCATTGGAAGAGACTGAACAGCCATTTTTTCTGAAGTTGTATAGGGTCTCCTGCTTGAGCAGGGGGTTGGACTAGAAAACCTCCAAAGTCCCTTCCAACTCTATGATTCTGTATTCTCTGTGGTCCATGTTCCTTTATGAGCAGTAGGATAGCATGAAAATCGGAGGAAATAGTAAATGCTTCTCTGAAGCAGAATACTCTTCTGTCCCCAAAGGTACTTTTGACTGCATCATACTTTGTATTTTGTAACTAGATAAAAACTATATTAGTCCTCCGTTGGCCTAGTTAACTATGGGTGTCCATCCCAAGAATCAGAGATGGGTTCCTCCCGGTTCGGACCGGTTTGCCCAAACCGGTAGCAACTCTCTGATGATGTCATGATGACGTCAGTTCGGTCAGTGCCGGTCCATGGATGCCACCATATTTTTGGGGGAATTTTTTTTTTTGAATTTTTTTTTTGGGGGGGAGAATTTATTATTATTTTCTTCTGCGCATGCGCAGAAGCTGAGTTTCCGGCACTGTGCATGCATCGCCATCTTGTTTTTGGTTTTTTGGGGGGATTTTTTTTTATTTTTTGGCACTGCGCATGCACGCGCATAGCGCGTGCGCGCCCACAAGGCATGGCCATGCAGCGCGGGAGGAAGCGAACCAGCAGCGAGGTAAGTTAAAACCCACCCCTGCCATGAATGTTTAATAATGTTAGGATTTTCACTAGTTGCTTCCTGTTTTTGTACTTTGTTTCTATGCTTTGTAGTTCACTGCCCAGAGCCCTTCAGGATATTGTTAAATACATGAATAAATACATTCATGCAACATCTATGTTGGAGTTAAAACTCATCTATCTCACTAAAAACTACTTCATAAAATCATAATTATGCAAAATAAAATATGAATGCGGCCTTTAAAAATAAAAATGCAAAGTATCAGTTACAGCAGCATTTCTCCAATTAGTCTCCATCTCCCCTGCGACTTAGAAGTTCAGGTGGATCTGTGAATTTGATTATTTCTCCCAACACCCACTCAAACGATACGAGTGTATGCAAAATAGCTTCAAGAAATGCTAAGAAGAATTTATTTATTTTTTAAAATAGGACTATCAGATCTTGGCTGCAAAAAAATGGCTAAAATGGCAGCGAAGTTAATTTTCTTGTTGTCTTCTGAATATTTGCAGTCTAGGTCATGTATTCTTAGTTTAAAGTTATCTTCATAAAATAAGAATATATTTATGTTGGTGATCATTGTGGTCCATTATGTTGTCCAAACGTGTGAACGGTTGACCTCAGTGACACTGATCCCTGCTAATTTTGGAATTAGGAAATTCAAGAAGGACTCAACAATTCAAAACGAAGTAGAATTTACAATGAAATCAAGAATATAAGGAATATAAAGAGCCGTGGTGGTGCAGTGGTTAGAATGCAGTATTGCAGGCTAATTCTGCCGACTGCCAGGAGTTCAATTCTCACCGGCTCAAGGTTGACTCAGCCTTCCATCCTTCCGAGGTGGGTAAAATGAGGACCCAGATTGTTGGGGGCAATAGGCTGACTCTGTAAACTGCTTAGAGAAGGCTGTAAAGCACTGTGAAGCGGCATACAAGTCTACTGCTAAAGAAGCTCACTTTACTAAAACATATTCGGATGGAGCAATAAGTTGTCTCCTACTGAAATAGTAACTATGACTATCCCTGTTATGCTTCTAAACATCCTCCTCCTCCTCCTCCTCCTCCTTTCATTAAACATCACATTTTCATCATACAGTTTTCCCACTAGTTATGCCTAAAAAGCCTCTCTTTTTCCTCAACCTTTTTGTAGGCAGATAAAATAGGAACAGGAAGTATTGATAACAGTCATTCAAAAGATGAAGGACTTCAATACTTTTCTTAGTAATAGAAGCTACTAACAGCAACGCCAACACTTAATTCTTCCTTCTGTTCTATTCCTTCTTGGTTTCTACCTTGCACTTGTGTTGATTGAGAATTATGGATTGGCCATCCAACATATCTGCAGGATATAACCAATGTAGGCATGAGCTTGGAAAAGACTTACAATGTAAATTGAAATAAACACTTGACTTTTCATATATGCACAAATTCTGTGATTAATGCCACCATGGCTACACTGTATGATCTCCCATTATCTTTTTCTCCTTTCTCTCTTTTCGGTTCTTAATGAATCATAGCCTCTAGGAAAAGAAAGCTAAATAGAACCAGGTGATTAACTTCATCTCATATTCTTGCTGTTTTTAAACTACCAAGTTAATTTACCACGTACAATCACATTAGTGATTGATTTATTGTACAAATCACCATTTAATTGTACATGATATTCTGTGACTCCATATGTCTATGAGAAGATGTGCCAAGTCTTTCCTGGCAAGCACTGTCAAACATGCTGTTTCAAGGCAACAAAATTATGATCTCTCTCATTTTCCCCCTCTCTCTACCTCTCTACCAGTTTTGTCTCATTAAATGTATGTCAATTTTGGATACCTAAACGGGACTAGGCAGAGATAGGCTGGAATAGTTGGGGGGTTTCTGATGATGACATCAGAAACTCCTTAGATGAAAAGAGACCATGTTGAATCAGGTGGCAAAGTAGACCAATGGCTTCAGAACACAGGAAATGCCCAAATTACAGAGCCCAGGCAAGAATTAATGAAATGAAAAGGTATCTGGAGAAGACAAAGATGTTTTGGTTTGGTGGACATCATGACTATGTGATGGATGTTTATCTGGTCAAATCCAGGTTGAATATTCACTTAAGAAGCATGTTTGTCCTTGAGGGTGTTCTTTGATCAAACTTTGTCACTGATAACCTGGATGACTCCAGTGTATGGAATATCTCTGATTAGACTTGGATATTTCACTAGCTGCAATGATTCTGAACATGGTAATCGATATTCTGGTAATTTCTTCAATGCAATACTGTAAAATGCAAGCCTCTGAAGAATATTGGGAAGTTTTTAATTGTACACCTTCATGACTACTTGGAAGCTGATTTAAAGATGATTGGGAACTTCCAGTTTGCAACATTTCTGCTAATGCTAATATAATTTTAAAATAATTATGCCTGGGATTCATTGCTTCCGGGATCTGTCCAAGGTTCTAAAACAGACTAACTCTATTTGGGTCTCCAAATACCTGATAACAGCTTCTTTATCTACAGATTGTTATAGACATTTCAGAAATGTACTTTCAGAGAGAGTACATCACAAGGTATAAAGTATTTTCTATGAGGGCACCACATACTTGGCGATTTTTGCTATGGCAAGACACATTAATAACCATATTGTCATTGTCTGCTTATGACATTAAAAATATTTCACTCTTTTGTTTAATTTAATGGCTATTGTTTCACTCTAATCCAAGTTTGTGCAACTGTTGCTGGGCCAAAGGCCACATCAGTCTTAAATGCCATATCAGGAGAACTTCAACACAGCAAACAAGTATGGGACTACCTACACCATTTAGAAGTAGATGGGCATCAAAATTAAAATTCAATATTAAATATTAATATGACTATTCATAATTGCTTAACTGCTGCACTTCAACACATACAACAATCTAAGAATGCTTCCCATCTCCTCATACTGATTTCCAAATCTCTCAAACACATTAAGCAAACTCTCCCTTGAGATGAGATCTAATTGGCTTTATGGCTATATCCATGATGTTGTTGAAGTAGAGTAGAGTAGAGTAGAGTAGAGTAGAGTAGAATAGAATAGAATAGAATAGAATAGAATAGAATAGAATAGAATAGAATAGAATAGAATAGAATAGAATAGAATAGAATAGAATAGAATAGAATAGAATAGAATAGAATAGAATAGAATAGATGTGGACTGAACTGTAGAATCCTTGGTGCTCTCTGAGCTCGGTTGTTTGCTTGCACTGATTTTTCAATTACAATGAATTTTGCAACAGTATATAATTAGTTTGCCATTTGTTTTTTTCTGGGATTGTTTTGAACTACCCCATCCCAGGGTTCTCTATTTTATTTATTAATTTTATTTTAGAAAATTTATATTGCCGCCTACGTGCTCATGGCGACTCAAGGCAGCTTACATGAGTATAAAAATATCATATAAAAATAAAAATAATAAAAGAAAATAATAAAAAAATAAAAAAAATCATAAAATCATAAAATAATAGCCACCC
>QLTV01000453.1:597445-609080 GCA_003457575.1 Thermophis baileyi
CCATCCCAGTGACAACACATATTCATACAAGGGATTTAATGGGCTCCATCCCACTCTGGGTTCCCCAGGCCTGCTGGCAGAACCATGTCCTCATCGCCTTCCGGAAGAGTGTTAGAGTGGGAATCAATCTAATCTCTGGGGGAATGATATTCCAGAGAGAGGGAGCCACCATAGAGAAGGCCCCTCTTCTGGGTTCTGCCAGATGTATCTCCCTAGGGGATAGGGCCTGGGATTCCTTGCCTTCAGTCAGATAAATGTAACCAGCAAGAGACAGTCCCTCCGATAACCTGGTCCCAAGCCATGAAGGGCTTTAAAGGTGACAACCAGCACCTTAAATTGCACCCAGAAGCAAATTGGCAACCAATGCAGTTCCTGCAAGGAGGTGAAACATGTGCACATCGAGATCTGCACAAAACCATGTGGGCCGCTGCATTTTGCACCATCTGAAGCTTCCGGATGCTCTTCAGGGGGAGTCCCATGTAGAGCGCATTGCAGTAGTCAAGATGGGAGGTGACTAGGGCATGAGTGACCGTGAGAAGGGCTTGTTGGTCCAGGAAAGGGCATAACTGGCATACAACCTGCAATTGTGCAAAGGCCCTCCTGGCCACGACTGCGACCTTCTCTTTGAACAGGAGTTGTAAGTCCAGGAGAACCCCCAGATTACGCACAGGGTTTGTTTGGGGCAGTGCCACCCCATCCAAGACCAAAGGTGGCAATTCTCCATGGGCCAAAGGACCCCAAACCCAGAGCTACTTGGTTTTGCCAGGGTTCAGTTTCAACCCATTGCTCCCCATATATGATCTTTCTCCTATGTGCAAATAAGCTCTCATCCTGCTAAGTCCATCAGATACTATCATCTGCTGAGATAAAAATCCTGCAATATATTCTGCACACACATACAAACTAATACAATTTCTTAGCAGGCTATATGCAATCACAGGTTGTCAGATCCACTAGCTACAACACAGATTCCTAGAGTCCTAAAGTTGAAAGGAATCATTTAAGCCATCAAATTCATGCCATCAATCCAAATTACAGTCTCTTCTGTTTGAGGATATTCAATTATGTGGAGTTGACCTCCTAGCTCCATGGTTGGTTCTCTATTGAACCACTCTGATCAATAAGATTTTCCCCCTAATATTCAGTTAGAAACTTCTTCTTGCCTAGTTCAGACCATTATTCTGTCTCCTGCAGTCTGGGATGTTAGAGAACAGTCTTGACCTTGTTCAATGAGGCATCTTTTCAAGTACTGAAAAGTTGTGTCAGATGTAACATAACTTCTCATACCCTTGATGTGTCCCTGAAATTTACTTTGAACGCTTGATTATCTTTCTCTTCCTTGTATTATTTCTCCATTCCATCCACTAGCAACCTTTTGTTAAAGATGCAAATAAAGTATGAATGTTGTTTATTTCAACTGAGTTCCTTAATAATGCAAATTTCGATATTTAAACTAGAACATTGAATACTATCTGGGGGAGCAGAGCAGAAGGGGGGAGGGGAGAATAGAAAGGTAATGAGAAAATGTCATTTTTCATTCTGCAGTGAGATCATCTGGAATTTATTTGCCCATTTGGCTTAAAGAATTTTGTTCCTTTTTATTCTCTCTCTCTCTCTCTCTCTCTCTCTCTCTCTCTCTCTCTCTCTCTCTCTCTGTCTGTCTGTCTGTCTGTCTGTCTGTCTGTCTGTCTGTCTGTCTCTCAGTGTGTGTTTAAATTTCCATATAACTCTTTTTGCTCAAAACTACAGGTTTTTCTTCTTTTCAAGTAAGGACCCATGACCTGAGGCCTTAACATTATATTTCTCCCTGATGGATCAAATTATGTAACTGAATTGCGGGCATTCATTTAACTTCAAGGTCTTGGGAAATTAATAACTTTTGCTTTTCCTGCTCAAATTAACAAAGTTCCTGAAGATCTGCATTATTTTGGATGCTTTGGGCATAAGCCTAATTATTCCTGTATGAGTGACTTAATCCCTTTACCATGTATTCAATTTACACTTACAATTAGTGAATGGGTTGGTTGCACTGAAGGCATATTTAACCTTTTCTGAATTACAAGCAACATAGCAATAACTGGAATGAAAAGCAAGAAAGAGCAATAGGTATTCAGAAACTGTAGTTAGTATGCACTGATCATGCACAATGTATAGTATATCCTTGCAGGAAAAATACTGTTGCTGATGTTCCCAGATTTTTTTTTTTACCAAGGATGGATAGAAAAAATAGCGATGTTCTCCAACAAGTCTCATCCAATTTCTTTTTAAAAATTCTTTAAATGGAGAATATAAATTCTCATGAGTCTTCTTCTTTACTTCCTCTTTTACCACTTTGGATGTTGAGGGGGATACAAAGTTCTGGTTCTTGCACTTCTGGTGGCCTCAACCATTGCTATTTGATGGTGGTGTAGCATGTCTTTGATGTTCTCTCTCCATCTTCTTCTGGGTCAGCCTCATGTTCTTTAGTCTTCTCAAGAGCAACAAAGATGATTAGGGGTCTGGAGGCTAAAACATATAAAGAACAGTTGCAGGAACTGGGTATGTTTAGTCTAGTGAAAAGAAGGACTAGGGATGACATGATAGCAGTGTTCCGATATCTCAGGGGCTGCCAGAAAGAAGAGGGAGTCACGCTATTCTCCAAAGCACCTGAGGGCAGGACAAGAAGCAATGGGTGGAAACTAATCAAGGAGAGAAGCAACTTAGAATTAAGGAGAAATTTCCTGACAGTTCGAACAATTAATCAGTGGAACTTGCCTCCAGAAGCTGTGAATGCTCCAACACTGGAAGTTTTTAAGAAGAGATTGGATAACCATTTGTCTGAAATGGTATAGGTTTTCCTGCCTGAGCAGGGGGTTGGACTAGAAGATCTCCAAGGTCCCTTCCAACTCTGTTATTCTAAATTCTAGAATACCAAGACATTCTCTCCAGTTGAGAAAACCACTTAACTTGCTGTTTTTGTATGTATTTTAAGATTGGTTCTATTCCAATTCTTTCTCTTATGATCCCATTTTTTAAAATATTTTACCGCACGAGTAATGGGCAATGTTCTTGAACTTACTTGTTTACAAGCTATCTATGTTTTTTTCCAGCAGTCTGATTGGTTCCAAGACTCTAGGCACACTTAAATAAGAAGGATTTTTTTCCTCCTTTTTGTCTAGCAAGACCCATTTGTGTGTCAAGAGTGCTGCTTGAGCATGGCACTCAACTCAGAGATGCGTCTCAGTGTCCCATATATTTGAGTAAGACATGAACAATTAAATTTAGTATCTACTGTAGCCCAATGTCATGCTCATCCATTACAACATGTTTACATGTTCCCATTTTACACACGTAGCCCCTATCGCCACACATTCTTCACATCAACAGTGTGTAAATAACTCATTTCCAATCAGTCCAGAATTTAACAGCCATTTCCTCTTCCTAAAGATAAGATTTAGAATGACTGCCACATGAATGTTTAATCCTAAGCAATATAATTCATGAGCACTGACTGAGCTAGCATACTACACTATGTAAGAGATATGTATGAATGTCTTGCATTTCAGCATGCAATCATTTTGAAAGTCTTCCTAACTTCTTACTCTTCCTTCCAATTCAAAAGAAGGCATTAGGAGAGAACCCCACTCATTGGGTTTATTCAGTAGACATGCAGTTTGCATCACTAAAGGGCAGTCAAGCCTTCTAAAAATGGGTTTCTTTCTTAAAAGTAATGGCCAAACAATATTTCCCTGAGGAAGCAAAAGGTCATTCTTACATGGAAACTTTGAGATAAGACCCAGTGTGGTATAGTCGTGAAAGTGCTGAACTGGCTGTGCAAAATCCTAGGTTCTATTCCATCCTCAGTCACAGCAGGTCATGAATAGACTTTGGACCAGTTATTCTGTCAACTCAACCTACAGGGATATTCTAGGTAAATAGGAGAATAGAATTCTGTGTATGCTGCTTTGATCTCTTGTAAGAAAAGTAGGATATAAATATAATTAATTAATTAATTGCATAATTAATTGCATAATTAATTAATTAATTAATTAATTAATTAATTAATTAATTAATTGGGCCTTTGCTAACAGTATGTCTTTCTTGGTAGAAATTGGTCACTGGGGAACCCAAGTTATTTCTAGCCAACTTCTTTTTTTTGGGGGGGGGGGTGAGGTGTCTAAGTTAGTCTTGAGTCCTAGTAACATGTCCTTGGTGACATTTTTAGAGGTGGTTTGTCATTGCCTGCTTCTCCTAGGAGTATGAGAGAATGAATGGCCCAAAACTGATTTTGTGCCAAGGCAGAATTAGAAGTCCCCATCTCTAGGTTTCCTGATCTTTTATCTTTAATTATTATACCAAATTGATCTGCAACTTAAATCCTCTTAATATTAAATTCAGTCAAGATGAAGGTGCTGCTATAACAGAAACCTTGCTTTGAGTGGAACTACATTCTTCCTGAAATATCAGCTGTGACAAAAAATATTTTTACTTACAGAATTAATTTGCATTGTTTGCCAGTTCAGGCTTTCTTGAATTGTATAATTTGATAAGAAATACCCATGTCTTGTTGTCTATATAAATAGAAATCCTCTATAGGATCATTAACTTTGAAAGTAATCCATAAATTTGAACTGATGAAAAATACAACAACAAGGCTGCTAACTAATCTTACAGCATAAAAAAAGAATTTGCTGTTGTTGAATGATTGCTCTGTCTTTAAGCTTTAAGGATTGAATGTAAGACTGTAAATTACAGCAAATGAACCATTTTTTGCAAACCTCAGAACCCCCCTCTCCCCAGGAATTGTAGTTTGTATTTTTCTTCCAGCAAACACTGAACTTCTGAAGATTTTTTTCCTGCCAATTTTGAAAGATAAATAAAAACAATGAAACTTGGTGTGTGAAAATGAATACCAAATATGAATATGAAAACATGTACAGTATTTCTAAACACTAGTTAGAAATGGGATGTTATTGCTCTGACCTTGACGGTGAAAATATTAGTAAAGAAAACATATGAAGAACGGTTGAAGGAACTGAGTACGTTTAGTCTAGTGAAAAGACGGACTAGGGGAGATAACGATAGCAGTGTTTCAATATTTGAGAGGCTGCCTAAAAGATGAGGGGGTCAACTTATTTTTCCAAGCACCAGAAGTCCCCAGAAGCAATGGATGGAAACTAATCAAGGAGAGAACCAACCTGGAACTAAGAAATTTCCTGACAGTGAGAACAATTAATCAGTGGGATGACTTGCCTTCAGAAGTTATAGGTGCTCCACCTCTGGATGTTTTTAAGAGGAGACTGGACAGCCATTTGTCTGAAATGGTATAGAATCTCCTTCTCAAGCAGGGGGATTGGACTAGAAGACCTCCAAGGCCCCTTCCAATTCTGTTATCCTATGTTCTATTATTCTAAAAATAAATACATATGCTCTCATAAAGTTATCTACCCTTGCAATGGTAGACCACAAACTTTTTCAGCCCTTAAAATTTGCAAAAGAAAGCCCTTTGAACATTGCATTGTTCACAAGCACCCGTGTAGCGTCCTTCTTTTAAAACCAACGCTTTAAGGCAGCGTCCCCTAACATTTTGGGCACCAGGGACCGGTTCTGTGGAAAGAGGTGTTTCTGTGGACCGGAAGGGGCATGGTTTCATGTGCCACCTGCATCTTGCAGATGGGGCTTCACTTGTTTGTGTGGACTGGTTGCTGGCAGGCCATGGACCACTGCCAGCCCACAGACCAGGGGTTGGAGACCCCTGCTTTAAGATGCATCAATTCCTCTTAATTCCAGAATTCCCTGGGGAACGCTGAGTGGGAAATTTTGGAAGTTGAAATCCACACATCTTAAAATTGCCAAGGTTAAAAATACCGTATTAAGTTATTCCTAAAGTGTGCAATTATTGTACTTTGCCTTGATTTATTGTACTTGCATTTATTGTACTTGCATTTGTTAAAAGGCAGCATGGGTTAAATATGTTATTGATAATTAGAGACCCATAAAACATCTCTGGTCTATAAACTCAGTGGGTCAATGAGATTGTACTTGGATATTCCCACTCTACCTTGAATACTGCAGTATTCAATTATATATATATATATTTAAAAAAAGTGTTAAGATCTTGGAGAGAAAAAATTAACCAGGTAACTGAGGAAGATTAGAAGAAATGATTATCTAAATGAGCACTCACTGCAAGAGGATTGAATAAAATTTGTTTCTCTTTTGAAATAACGATTTATTTATTTTTTAGCTTTGTAAGGAGACACCAAGAGAGATAGTTTTTCACAATCTCCTGCTTTTGATTTCAGGGACACACTGGTAATACCTGCTCAGCTTTGGCTTTTAATCTCTAAATAACATATAACTCAGTGAATATGGGGATATTATCATGTTTCTCTGGATCTTCTTTGCTGTGCAACAGAGGGAACAATTCTGAGTTTCCAAGAGCATAATCAGCCCATTCCTTCATCAAGCACTCCCCAAAATGGCTGTCAACCAATAACTTTTTCATAATCCAGGTTTATGCAACATGCTAAATTTTAAGCCTGGGTTAACAGATGATAATTAATTTTCCATAACATATTATATCCAAACAACCTGACTATATTAACATAACATGCAGGAAAATAGCTGGGTACCCCCAAACTGTCTGAATAATAAAGAACCCAGATCAGAGGTGGGTTCCTCACGGTTCAGACCGGTGCACCCGAACTGGTAGCGACCCGCTGGTGATGTCACGATGATGTCACGGATCCGGTTCGGTCGGTGCCGATCCGTGGACACCGCCATCTTTTTTTTTTTGAATTTTTTTTGAATTTTTTTTTGAATTTTTTTTTTGAATTTTTTTTTGAATTTTTTTAAATTTTTTCTGGTTTTTTTTCTTCTTCTGTGCATGCGCAGAAGCCGAGTTTCCAGCACTGCACATGCATTGTCATATTGTTTTCGAATTTTTTGGGGGGGATTTTTTTAATTTTTTTGCACTGCGCATGCACGCACGTGCAAAGCGCACGCACGCCCACACGGCGCGGCCACGCGGCACAGGAAGAAGCGAACTGGCAACGAGGTAAGTTAGAACCCACCCCTGACCCAGATGTATTACAAATTAAGCAAACCTAGTATTTCTGTATCGGAAAATTAAAATTGGAGAGTAAACCTATTAATTGCATTTAATGAATTTATTCTAAAAGTAAAAATCACTTTTATGGTTGGTGGAGGAGCCTTGCTATGCCTTGTCTTGACTCCAACCACTTTTAAAAACTAAGCAGGGTATCTGCAGGGAGCAGGGGTGAAATGCTCCCAGTTTGGAGCAAAGAACCCAAATGGTGGTGTCCGGGCGGGTGGGCGACGCCTCGCGCTACCGTCGCTATCGGCTCTCTGACGACCAACAGGCATGCCCGAACCGGGAGCATTTCACCCCTGGCAGGGAGGCCATGAAAGTGTAGTAAAAACCCACTTATCTTTTACATATACCAAAGGACACAGGTAAAAAAAGGGACAGGACTTTGATTGCACAATGATGGCCAAAATCTTGACCTTTTTGACCCCTCCCCATCCTAGATTATTGCTTGGTGTAAAAGCTGCCCATCACTGTTTTACAAAGAGGACCCCAAAACCACACTTGGAATACTGTATCCAGTTTTGGTTGCCACAATGTAAAAAAACAAAGATGTTGAGACTCTAGAAAGAGTGCAGAGAAGAGCAACAAAGATGATTAGGGGACTGGAGGCTAAAACATACAAAGGACGGTTGCTGGAATTGGGTATGTCTACTTTAATGAAAAGAAGGACTAGGAGTGCCATGATTCCAAGTGTTCCAATATTTGAGGGACTGACACAAAAAAGAGGGGGGTCAACTTATTCTCCAAAGCACCAGAAGGCAGGACAAGAAGCAATGGGTGGAAACTAATCAAGGAGAGAAACAACCTAAAACTAAAGAGAAATTTCCTGACAGTGAGAACAATTAATTAGTAGAATGACTTGCCTTCAGAAGTTTTGATTGCTCCATCTCTGGAGGTTTTAAAGAAGAGATTGGACAACCATTTGTCTGAAATGGTATAGAGTTTCCTACCTGAGCAGAGGGTTGGACTAGAAGACTTCCAAAGTCCCTTCCAACTCTATTATTCTCTTATACCAATACCTGGACCAATTTATTTCAAAAGAATGCAAAAACTACATAACCTCTTTATGTGTACCTAGGCCATGCCTCTGTATGAGATTTTATTCTTGCCCCGCTTTCTGTTTTTTCATAATGATGCTTGGCTGTTGAGCCTTTGGATATATTTTCCTGGGTTTTTAAGCCACGGTTTAAAAGGAAAGACGATAAGAGCTTTGAAATCTATTTGATGTTTTATATTTATTCAGTGAAGTGGTTGCCTGTTGCCTTTAATCATATTTGCCTTGTCTAATGTGTTTATGGGTTGATGGGTAGAGAAACAGAAAGAAGAAGAAAAAAATTTCTATTGCCCCAAACTTTCTCATGCCTTACATCTCTTCAGAAAGGCTTTTGTTCCTTTTGTTTTGAGATTCTATGTGTCTTCTATCATTATAGCATTTATTTATTTTAAAGATGTTTTTACGCTGCCAAACCAGCCACATGAGAAACCTCATTTGAGCCTTATGGCTCATATAATCAGAACGTAAGTGAAACTAGCACAACAACAGTATTGGAATACTTGATCTTAGTTACATTAAAATAAATGAACTTCAGCTTAAATATGAATAAGAACGCTGAAAACTATTCATTTAATTCTATATTGTTTACAGTGAATAGCAATGGTCCTCAGTGTCAGGCCTGGAAGCCATCTTGGGCCTTGGATCTTCAGGCCTGCCACATTTAGTGCTGTGGGAAATTGGGAGGAGGGATTGTAGGGAGCTGGGGAGATATATAGTCATAATAACATTCCTTTCTCCGAGAGTCAAGGTCACTCTACCCTGCACCTGGAGGGCAGGGGTGGGTTCCGAAAATTTCCACTACCACCCTGTGGGCGTGGCTTAGGGTTACGCGCGCGCGCGCTCCTCCAGTGCAATTCTGTGTCCGCGCATGCTCAGTGACTACAATCTGCCTGAAGCACAACTGAGGAGCTGATCAGCTGTGCTTCGGGCGAAGAATAAAGGACAGCCTTGACCCCGGGGTGGGTGGGAGGGCCCTTTCCAAGCTACTACAACTGAACAAACAGCCGAAAAGCGAAAAAAACCTCCAAAAATCAAGGGTAAATCAGCCTTCCATCCTTCCGAGGTGGGTAAAATGAGGACCCAGATTGTTGGGGGCAATATGCTGACTCTGTGAACCGCTTAGAGAGTGCTGTAAAGCACTGTAAAGCGGTATATAAGTCTAAGTGCTAGCCTTCACCCAGGGTCATAATAACATTCCTTTCTCCGAGAGTCACGGGAGGAACCCACCCCTGCTGGAGGGGTGTGGCTGGGAGGCATCTCCAGTTGGGACGGTGCCTTGATTGGACCATGTGATGGATATGTGGGTGCTGGGGCAGGGTTTTGGACTTTCTTTTGGGTGGGGAAAACCTGGAAGCTTTCAGATTCATATTTTCCCTCCCAGATGTGCCAATATGACATCTCTAATAAAATGGAACTTTGAGGAATGCCTAGCCTCAGAGTCTTCTTTCGTTGGGGGTGTTACTTGGAACCCTGACATTCAGTAGATTTGCAAATATGCAAATATTTAGGCATCATTCCTGAGTATATGTTATATCTCAGAGTATATGTTACACTGAATTCCTATGTTAATAGAAGCTGACACAACTTCTACATAGTAGAAAATTAAACAGAATCCTTTAGCAAAAGTAAAAGAATACTCATTTTTAATATTCAGATGTTTACACACTGAAAAGTAGAAAATGGTGAATAGAGAAGGCACAGAATTTTGGGCATCATTTCAGATGATTCTGTGTGATTGTCATTTGCTTGGGAGGTGGACAGCTTTATAAATTAGTTTAATAAATACATATTTGTTTAATTGTAAAGTTGTTCAGCAGGCCCCCAAGGGAAAATAACATATTAGACCTACAATTATCTAAGTGAAAAATTTATTATTTAGTTTTTAGATTTAGAAGGCCAAATTTCACAGATGAATAATGCTCAAACTCTTCAAAATTGTGCTTGTTATTCTAGGTACTTTCTGCTCCCCTAAGCAGCTGTCTGAAGATGTTTTTAGGACATATGTCTATGGAAATTCTCAGTCATCCAGGTCATGGTTGTCCCAAAGGTGCTTTTTTTCAAGAGGCAACTGGACTTCCTGGTTTTTCTTTGAAGATGTTTCGCTTCTCATCCAAGAAGCTTCTTTAGCTCTTGCTGAAGAAGCTTCTTGGATGAGAAGCAAAAGTCTTCAAAGAAAAACCAGAAAGTCCAGCTGCCTCTTGAAAAAAACACCTTTGGGGATTTTAGGACATATCCACATTGCATTCTGAGCTCTTCTGTCTGGACTGAAACCTTTGGCAATAGCTTGGAAGGCATTTAGTCCCAGACAGTGGGCAGCAATTGACTCTCATTAGACAACTGGAAAATTCCACTGTTGCTGTATCTTCTTATCTTTCTATTCTAAGCCTTCAATTGTGAATCACTTCTTATAGGGTACACTTCTTGTACCCTATGACAATCATTAAGTGTTGTACCTCATGATTCTTGACAAATGTATCCTTTCTTTTATACACACTGAGCATATGCACCAAAGACAAATTCCTTGTGTGTCCAATCACACTTGGCCAATAAAGAATTATATTCTGTTCTGTCCTGTCCTGTCCTGTCCTGTCCTGTCCTGTCCTGTCCTGTCCTATCCTATCCTATCCTATCCTATCCTATCCTATCCTATCCTATCCTATCCTATCCTATCCTATCCTATCCTAACCTATTGGCAATCCCTACTAGACTTATAGGTAAAATTAAAGGTTTCTCCTGTCCAGTTGTGTCTGACTCTAGAGGGCAGTTGATAATCTCCATTTCTTGGCCAAGAGAGTCAACATTGTCCAAAGACATTTCTGTGGCCATGTTGCCAGCATGACTATATGCCGAGGTGCACAGAACACTCTTACCTTCCCACTAAAGTGGTACCTATTTACTCGCATTTGCATGCTTTCAAATTGCTAGGTTGACGGAACGAGAGCTCACCCCATCACACAATGCTTGGGTCTCGAACCCCGGGCTGTTAGGTTTCCAGCTGACAAGCTCAGCATCTTTAACATTTGAGCCATTGCACACACACCCATATGTGATATAGAGGCCTTCAATTTAGTCATTTTTAAAATTTAATAATATGGTTGCAGTCTTGACTGAAGAATTGGAAAACTAAATAGAGTACTGGTCCAAATTGGCATCAGGGTGCTACAAGTGATAGGCTGCAGATCCCATTGATGCTCTAGCCCAGGGGTGTCAAATTGGCGGCCTACAGGTCAGATGCATCATGCACAGGCCATACCCACCCCAGCTCCGCGAAGGGGGAAAACAGCGCGATACATCACATGACGGCAATGTGACGTGGAGAGTTTGACTCCCGTGCTCTAGCCAATCCTGGAGGCAACTGATACTATCCAAGAGAAAAGGGATAGAGAGAGGCAGAGGTAGCCACTGAGAACAGCTAAAATTATGTGATTGGAATCCCACTCTTTTTACTGTACTGTATATCACATTGCACATGCACAAAATGGATGGTT
>QLTV01000453.1:619129-631627 GCA_003457575.1 Thermophis baileyi
TATTTTAAACTCAGTCCCAACAGACCCCTTTGGCCACCCCCTCAACACCCAGTTTAAGACCTGGGAAATAGTTTTGTCCCTGGTGGAGTGGCGTGCAACCTCAAGTGAGGTTATCGGCCCAGAGTCCAGGCAGTCAATCAGGAGAACCGGGGTCTCCAGTGTGGGGTCTTCCAGAAGCGTCGGCAAGGGGCAGCGGCTGAGGGCATCAGCATGCCCCAAAGATCGCCCCGGCCGGTGGAGAAGCCGGTAGCTGTAAGCGGCCAGGAAAATGGCCCAGTGAGACATTCTGGGCGAGAGGGACCCAGGCGTGGGGCGATCGCCAGCAAAGAGGCCCAACAATGGCTTGTGGTCAGTGATTAAGTCAAATTGCCGCCCATACAAATAGTCATGAAAACATTTGACTCCGGCCACCGCAGCCAGCGCTTCTCTGTCCAGCTGACTGTAATTGCACTCCGCGGTGGACAGAGTCCTGGAATAGAAGGCGATGGGAGCCTCAGTGCCGTTGGGAAGGTGATGGCTGAGGACAGCTCCCACGCCAAAGGGTGATGCGTCGCAAGTCAGTACAAGTGGCAATGTCTGATTATATTGGATCAGCAGGCTGTCCGCAGAGAGTAGGCGTTTGACAGCTGCGAAGGCAGCAGCCTCAGATCGTCCCCAGGTCCATCTGACTATAATTGTGCTCCGAGGTAGAGTCCTGGAATAGAAGGCGATGGAGGCCTCAGTGCCGTTGGGAAGGCGATGGCTGAGGACAGCCCCCATGCCAAAGGGTGATGCATCGCAAGTCAGTACAAGTGGCAATGTCTGATTATATTGGATCAGCAGGCTGTCCGTAGAGAGTAGGCGTTTGACAGTTGCGAAGGCGGCAGCCTCAGGTCGACCCCAGGTCCATTTTGCCTTTTTTGCGAGCAGTCTATGGAGCGGCTCGGCCACTGTAGCCTTCTGTTTAAGGAAAATGCTATAGATGTTAAGGAGCCCGAGGAACGCTTGTAGTTCAGACTGGTTCCGCGGGGTAGGGGCGTCCTGAATAGCTTTAACTTTTGAGTCTGTGGGGTGCATCCCAGAGCCGTCAATCATGTACCCTAGCAACTCTACCCTGTCCACTCCAATTTGGCATTTTCCTTTTTTGAGTCACAGACCCTTGTCACGAATTCGGATCAGCACTATTCTTAATCGTTGGAATAATTGTTTCCTATCCTTGGCCGAAATAAGAATGTCGTCGAAATATGGTACAACCCCTGGAATTCCTTCTAACAGGCATTCCATAAGGCTTTGGAACAGTCCGGGGGCTACACTAATGCCGAATTGAAGCCATTTGCATTTGAGCACACCCCTGTGCGTTACGAAGGTTTGTGCCTCCGCAGTAGTGCCATCTACCGGCAACTGCTGGTAGGCCTGTGCCAGATCGAGTTTTGCAAATACTTTTCCTGGGCCCAGGGAGTGTAGCAGATGCTGGACCACAGGAACTGGATAGGCGCTCTGCTGCAGTGCCTTATTAAGAGTGCACTTATAATCAGCGCAGAGACGAATTGACCCGTCTGACTTGACCGGGGTCACAATAGGGGTTTCCCAGCGTGCATGATCTACAGGCTCTAGGATTCCCTGGGCAATTAGCTTATCCAATTCCATGTCAATCTTTGGTCGGAGGGCGAGAGGCGGCGTCCGGGGCTTGAGCCTAATTGGGGCTACGTTTGGGTCCAAATTAAATGAAATAGGGGTCCCCTTATACGTACCCAGGCTGTCACTAAAAACGTCCTTGAACTCCTTTAGCAGATCTTCCGTGTCGGTATCAGTGACGGAGTTGATTCCGGTCACCCCCATGCCGAGGGCCTCGAACCACTCCAAGCTGAGCAGGCTTGGAAGGGAGCCACTGACCACAGTCAGGGTGAGAGGACCGTTGAACGCCTTGTATTGCACCCGGAAGGTGTCACAGCCGATGACTGGAATGCGGTTGCCCTGGTAGTCAGTCAGTCTCAGCTCCTGGCACCTCAGCTGCTGCTTCCGGATTCCCGGAATCGCTCGTTGAAGAGTGGCCCAGGAAACGATGGTGAGAGATGACCCAGTGTCAATCTCCATGGAGCACGGTGAGCCTTCGAGCAGGACGGTGACCCGTAGCTTCTTCCGGTGAGGTGTGGATGCCTGCCGGATAGTTGTTTGACAGGCATCGGTGGCATCGGCCCAGTCGGTCCTCCGTTGTGGCGGCCAACCCCCGCATTGAGGCTGCTTTGGGTAGCTGGGCTTGCTAGGTGCTCGCCGCGATATCTGCGGAGAGGGCAGCTTGGCACAGCAGACTCTGGCTAAGTGACCGCGATGGTCACATCATTGACAGATGGCCTCGCAGTATCGGCAATCGGTGCAGAGATGGTGCCCTCCACAGCTGGCACAAGGTGGACAGCGGTTGTCAGGTACGTTTGCCACTTCCCGCCGTTTGAATCGGAGGTGGCAAACTTCCTCATCACTGTCAGGCGAGTAGTCTCGCGCCGAAGTCTTGCGATGCACGCTTACATTCTTTCACGCGTTTCTTGGGCTGCTTGGCTGTTGTAGTGCCTCACTCGACCTAGTGGATGCTTCGGACGCCCGGGCCTCATCTGGGGTGATCTGGAGCGTGAGAGTTGTCCGCGAAAGCAGCCTTCGCTGTAGAGTAATGTCCTGAATTCCACAGATCACTCGGTCGAGCAGCAGCTCGCCCAGATCTCGGAACTCACAGTGGGCAGCTGCTTTCCAGAGTGCGGCGACATATTCGTTGATGGTCTCTCCCTCCTTTTGATTTCTTAAATTAAACTCGTACCGCCGCACATATTTGGAGGGTTTAGGCGCATAATGCATTTTCAACATGCTCTGAAAAGTGGACCAGGTGACCGTCTGGACTGGCGTTGGTTCAGCTAGTGCCTGGGCAGTGTCAAAGACATCTGTCCCACAGTAGCTCAGGAATAGAGCTCTCTTGCGGCTGTCCGACAGCCCGAGGAGGTCGTTCGCCTCCATAAAGCATTCAAAGCGAGTCATGTAGGTGTCCCAGTGCTCTCGTGCTGGGTTGAAATGACTCGGCGGGGCGTGCGTCATCATGTCGGCTGAGTTGGCGCTTTAGAAAGGCCATTTGTCGAAGACTTGATGCCCCGGGCTGGATTGCATGGTAGTCAGCTCTCTTCTGGCTTATCTGTCTTCCGATCTCATCCTTGTCGCCAGTGTTAAATTGGGTGAATGGAAGAGGAAGACAGAGTGACTTCAAACAACAGCTCTTTATTAGTCAAGTGCTAACAATCCAGCAAAAGCTCTGTCTGACAGCCAGCCCTTTTATAGGGAGCTGTCAGACAGGCTAACCAATCAGCAGGCAGTATTTTCCCTCCAGAATGGAGGACCTGACTGAAGCCTATGTGTTTCAGTCTGAGAATGTAACAAATGCCTCCTGCAAGTAGAATTGCAGCTTCCTCCAGCCTTGAGAACTTCTAACTTGAGAAGGTTCAAACCTAAAACAAGACAAGGTCTGATGCAATTCATTTGTCCCTCACTTGAGTTATCCTACAATCAATTGTCCTGCGTTGGGTTGTCTCTTCGTGGGTTGGCCATGGTGTAGATTGTCCTGGGGCAAGTAGGCTGTGGTGAGTCAGCTGAGGCAAGTTGGCTATGAGTTGTGCTAGACTCTTTTCAGAGAATGTGGCTCCATTTTTTACAAGTGGACCTTAAGTGTCAAATACCAGTAAACTACTGTGGCAAAATGTCTTCTTGAAATTGTCCACATTTTTTATGAAATTTATATAGCCCCTCCATCTCACAAATGTTCAGCCTCCCTCTGAATTTTCTGCAGTTGTTATTGAGGAGGCATTGGTGACAATCATAGATTAATACTAGAGATTGGTTGAAGAAAGTTCACTCCTTTTTCTTTAATGTCAGAGAGAAGATCTTGCAATTACAGTAAATAACAATGAAAACTTTGAACCAATATGAAGCTGCTGTGGAAAGGTCACACTTCATGTGAAAAATCATTACAAAAGCAATAGTAATAATAAAGAGAAGAACCTACTAATATTATAATGGCATAAAAATTTATGAGACTAACCTACACATGGCACATTATATTTACTTCTGGTCTGTGAAAAAGATACTGCTAGGAATTAAGTGATTTAACCCAGTCAAATACTAGCCCAGTAAAATCTTCTAATAGGACACAATCAAACTAACCAGGTTTTTTTGGGGGGGGGAGGGGTTTCACCATTTAGCAGTACAAAATACCTATTTTCTCCTCAATGTTCCTGACATATATGGTCTGCAAAAAATGTACATTGCCATTATATGATAGCATAAGGATACTGAATAGTATTGGTATTTTTTTTTGGTCATTTGGGGTTTTGTCTCCAAGATCTGGTAGTTGTGGCTGACATCCCATAATGTCTTGCACCAACGGAATGGTGCTACTAAACCTTCTTGTTATCAGTAGTTTTCTCTTCCTCATTAGCTAAGTAGGCAACAATTGACATAGCTTGACCATTCAAGTCTTTAAGCATGGCGATGTCTGTTCTCTACTATTGGACCTCAATAATGAATTTTGTTACAGAGAAAATTGCTACTTTTGGCACTTTCTTCCCAGGTCAATTTCTTGGAAGTCTGGGTCAGCAAAATGAGTCAACTATCTGGATTTATATCTTCCTGTTTATATGACTAGATTATGGGGAAATTGGCTTAAACTCCTGCATAATAAGGCTGGTTTCAATTTCCTAGAAGTTAACTAGGTCAGTTAAGCCTTACTTAATTTCTCTGTCATCCAGGTCATGGTTGTCCCAAAGGTGCTTTTTCAAAAGGCAACTGGACTGCTGAAAAATCTTCTTGGTTTGAGAAGCAAAACATCTTCAAGGAAAACAAAGAAAGTCAAGTTGTCTTTTGAAAAAAAACACCTTTGGGACTTTGCTTAATTTGTTCCCACAACCCACTACACCCCATTAAACCAGTAACATGTGTTGTGGGAATAGGTAGGATTATAAGAGCCGAGGTGGCGCAGTGGTTAGAGTACAGCACTGCAGGCTACTTCAGCTGACTGCTAGCTGCAGTTCGGCGGTTCAAATCTCACCGGCTCAAGGTTGACTCAGCCTTCCATCCTTCCGAGGTGGGTAAAATGAGGACCCAGATTGTTGGGGGCAATATGCTGACTCTGTGAACCGCTTAGAGAGGGCTGTAAAGCACTATGAAGCGGTATATAAGTCTAAGTGCTATTGCTATTGCTATTGCTATTCAGTCTAGATTACCAATAGATTGTGAGTTCAATTTTT
Source organism: Thermophis baileyi (assembly GCA_003457575.1). Lineage (NCBI taxonomy): Eukaryota > Metazoa > Chordata > Lepidosauria > Squamata > Dipsadidae > Thermophis > Thermophis baileyi. Next base: position 624,385 of record QLTV01000453.1, read on the forward strand.
GTATCTTTTTCTTTCCATTTAGTAATCATCAGGCAAATACAGTAGCCTTACTATGGAGAAAGTCAATAAAGAATTTTTCATCCTCAATCATTATATTAAATCCCAGTGTTATTTAATGAAGCTATAGAATAGAGATTCAAGATTACGAAAATGTAGTAATGCTTTACAGGAAAAGGTTCTTCTTACACAAAAGCACTTATTTACAAATGGAAAGATAAAATTTGGTACGTTAAGATGTGGTGGTCTTAGCATGCAATTTGGATGAATTTCAGAGGATCATGGACAAATTCTTGGAGGATTCATTTACTAAAGGCTGTATGTCATGTTAATATATTGCTCTGGTATCAGAGATTGTATTATTTTAATCTCCTCATCGTCTTTTCATCTCAGGATCCATTGAACTCTGAATTAAAGATGCACCTTTTGTGATATGCAGCACCGCTGTTTATATCTACTTACTGCATTTCTAAGTCACTTCCAATTATATATAAGCTTTTCTAAACAGTTCAATGTCAGTTTACCATAAAATAAAATAAAATAAAGAAACATATTGACAACTTCATCACGTTTCAAAACAGGGAACATCACGTAGAGTTGGCGACACAAAATTCATTCATTCATCCATTCTCCTCAACCGCAATGAAACCACAAATGACTCATAAAATCAGATACAATTTCACTTCCAACAGAGCTAACCAGGTCAGAAGGAGCATTTCAGGATCAAAAAGTCTGTGGGAGCTAACTCTGTTTGCTTTATAAAAACCCTCTACCCAGGGGTGGGTTCTAACTTACCTCACTGCCGGTTCGCTTCCTCCCGCGCCACGTGGCTACGCGTACATGCGCAGTGGCAAAAATTCACAAAAAAATTTTAAAAAGTCAAAAACAAGATGGTGGCGCATGCGCAGTGCTGGGGTCTCGGCTTCTGCGCATGCGCAGAAGAAGAAAAAATAGTAAAAAATCCCCCCCCCAAAAAAAGTTTTTCAACAAAAAAAAAATTAAAAAAAAGATGGCGGCGTCCACGGACCAGCACCGACAGAACTGGATCCGTGATGTCACCAGCAGTTTGCTACCGGTTCTATAGAACTGGTGCGAACCGAGAGGAACCCACCTCTGCCTCTACCATTAAAACAATGTTTACGATATGAAATCAAACAGACTGCATTTAAATCACCATCTAAATTATGATTTTCCAATAAGTTATTTCTCCAACTGCTGTGATAACAAGATGGCACTCTGAAACCACCCTATTCATGGATCATGTCTTCTAGTAATGTTTCTATGCTTGCTATACCTTCTCTGTCATACACCAATCAAGAAGAGCAGGTGTGATGCTTCTCGCCTAGAGAGATCAACAAAAAAAAGCATTGTTCTCTGATTGCCATATGCAGTGCAGCTTCCTCTTATTACTGGCCGCTATTCTTTGCCACAGCTGTTATCTCAGACCCAGATATTTGGGGTTATTGTTTCCTTCCTAGTCCAGTGGAGCAGGACTAGCAGCAGAAACCGAACCCACCCAAGAGAATCCAGATATATGATAGCCCTAAGTTAATGGTTTTTGTCCTCTGTAATCAAACGGATGGGGTCACAGAGTAGGGGCAAAAATATTTCCAATTGTGTTATTAAAGAATCACAATATAAGACATCTGAACATTCAAAGAGCAGCTGGTAGCTAGAGCAGAATTGACAGCAAAGTGATGGGGGGGGGGGTTGCAAGAAACAATGAAAGTTGCAGAACTTATAATGGCTTCTAAGTTCCTAAGATAGGGTACAAAAAGGAAATGGAAACATTGATTTTTTTCCCCCTATCCTATTCTTTCCATCTCTCTTCTCCTTTTAACTAAGAGGGTTATAAAAGAAGGAGTCAGGGGACTTTATCTCAGTATTTCAGGGCTGACAAAGCATATTTGGAGTAGCTGGAATATGACAGGACTCTTGTAACACCCAAATGCTTGGGTGAGTAAATGTTCCAACGGAGGTTGTAGAATACAATTCAACAACGAAAGTATCTCTTGAAATTGTCTTTCATCCAGAAGTTTTTCATCTTGGAATTTTAAATACTGTTCCTGGCATATTGCCTTCCAGAGTGTTAATGCTTACTGCCACCTTTCAAACACCTTAATTTTGGCGCCATTTGATCCGCAGTCCTACATTCAGAGGTGGATTTCAGCAGGTTCTGACCAGTTCTGGGGGAACCGGTAGTGGAAATTTTGAGTAGTTCAGAGAACCGGTAAATAGCACCCCTGACTGGCCCCGCCCCCATCTATTCTCTGCCTCCCGAGTCCCAGCTGATCGGGAGGGAATGGAGATTTTGCAGTATCCTTCCCCTGCCACACCCACCAAGCCACGCCCACCAAGCCACACCATGCCCACCAAGCCACGCCCACAGAACCAGTAATAAAAAATTTTTGAAACCCACCACTGCCTACATTGCCATTGTGAAAACTCGAATTAAAGAACAATAATAATAATAATAACTGGGTGGGGGGGGGAACCAACAGCCAGAATCAGGAACAGCAGAACAAAGGATGGTAGTTGAACACTGTGACTTATAATACAAAAGAAAGTATTCACAGAAGCAGAATTGGAATAACTGCAAAAGAAGAAAGGCAAAGAAACCTAAACCTTTACAGAAGTAGCTCACACAGTAGAGGCAAAGCAGGGAGTCAGCAACAGAGGAAGCCAGCATCGCTATTGAATTGTTCCAAGGGTGAAATGCTCCCGGTTCGCTCGTACCTGTCGGTCGCCGTAGAGCCGGTCGCCAAGGTAGCGCGAGGCACCGTCCACCCACCCGGATGCCGCCATTTGGGTTCTTTTACCCTCTGCGAATGCACAGAACGCTTTGCGCATGCACAGAGGGTAAAAGAACCCAAATGGCGGCGTCCAGGTGGGTGGGCAGCGCCTCGCGCTACCTTGGCGACCGGCTCTACGGCGACGGACAGGTACAAGGGAACCAGGAGCATTTCACCCCTGAATTGTTCTCATTCCCAAACCCAGCATCCTCTCTTCCATCTTCTCCCCAGAAAGAATAAAATCCGCCAACTGAAAAACAAGAGAAACTGAAACAAACAAACAAAAAAACCCGAGCATGTAGAACAGGGGTGTCAAACTCACGTCGTCATGGCGGTATCATGTGACGTATTGCGACTTTTTCCCCCTTCACCAAACTGGGCATGGGCGTGGCCAGTGCATGATGCATCCGGCCCGCGGGCCGCAAGTTTGACAGCCCTGATGTAGAACAATACAAAAACAACAGAATCAATGTTGCTTGCATTGAAGCGTGTTGTAAAAAAGCAGTATTAAAAGATCCAAATACTATAATATTGAAGATGTTCACCAGATCACTGCAAGAGCCAACCAATGTACAGCACAGCTGCAGTTATAACTGAAAATCTTGGAAGCAAAATCAACCAACAAGAAAAAAAAATTCCACACAATCTAGCACCAAAATAGAAGATCAGCTTGGAAAATAAGATCAGCATGCTAAGATATCAGATGCAGGCAAGCTGCAATAGATGAAAGAAAAGAAGCTGAAGAACAAGAAAGCTGCCAGCTCTGGGGGAAAAAAAACCCAAGCTAGGCCTCAAATCTACTGATTTTCCAGATATTCTTTACAATTATTTTGGTCAGCCTGTTTTGGAATCCTGTGAAGATAGGCGGCTATGAAACAGCAATATTGTAGTTAAGATCTTGAAGGCTGTCTCCCATGCTTTTAATTCTATTTATGTTTTAATGGTTTAATGGATTTTCACATTTTAATTCTGTTTTTATTGTGTGTCACCTTTTCAGTTGAGTAGCCTAGCAAAGGAAATGCAGAGAGGTATTAATTGGGGTGACTGACATGATACGGTAATCTTTGGAAAAACATGTTTATGGTCAAACATTATGCATTGTTGGGGTAGAAAATGTCGTGTCTGTGAGGCCGACGTTTCAAAATAAACCATTTGCTTCCTACTTTCTATAATTGCCTCTTAATGGTTGATATTCTGCCTATAGGTACACAAATGCAGGATATTTTGCTATCTATGATGCCAATGATTGTCTGAATATTCGTTAGATAGTGCTGTCAGAGTTTATAGACAGGCTAAGATTATGTGAACAAACCCCCTATTGGTAGACCCAAAGGTGCTTTTTTCAGGAAGCAACTGGACGTTCTTGTTTTTTTCTTTTGAAGACGTTTCGCTTCTAATCCAAGAAGCTTCTTCAGCTCTGACAGGATGGTGGGGAATGGAAGGATTTATAGTCCTTGCAGACAGCTGGTCATTTGCATCCTTTCAGAGGATCATTGAAGCACTTGGAGGTTTATCTGTGTCCTCAGGGTCACCTGAGTGGTGCTCCTGGTTCCTGTAGTCTGCCATTTTTCCTCTGGAAATCCATTCCTAACTCCCACACCATTCAAAGGGTGTTCATCCCAAATTGGATAGCTAAAAGTCTGTAGAGATTCTCAGTTATCATGACCTGGATGACTGAGAATCTCTACAGACCCCTATTGGTAGAGGGAGTGTAAGTTAAATGGTGACATGTCTGCAGAATCCAACCTGGATCAGTGCTAATTTTTTTCCGAAATATATTACTGGCGTGAAGAATCATAATTATTCTGGTATGGCAAGAAAAGGAATTGTAGTTGTCTGCAACTCTGAGGTGAGATATGGAAATATATTACATTCTAGCCTTAGTAGTGATTAAATGGTGATTAATTTTCCACCTCCATAAAGTGTGATGTATTTTTATACAGGACTAAATATAGTTTTAAATATAACTTTTGATGGGTTGAATGCAATTTATGAATACAAATCACCATGCTCATAGCAGAAACCCATGACTGATCATCCCTAAACTGAGGCTGCCTCTGCATGCACACTCCTAACCATTTTTAAATTTGGGGGTGATTATTGTAATTTCCAAATCTGTTCTGTTGAAATTTAGTGGCAAATTATAACATAATACTTCCTCCTCCTCCTCCTCCTCCTCCTCCTCCTCCTCCTCCTCCTCCTCCTCCTCCTCCTCCTCCTCCTCCTCCGTTTGAAGGCCAATAAAATCTGCATCTCATGCTTTTGGTAGATTTAATCAAATAATAAAACTTCCCAAATTCCCAACATAAGAATTTCCCCTTTTTGCTCCTATACAATATCATCAGATCTATGTTATATCTCCTGAACTTTTTTTCAAAATAAAAATGTGATTTGCCCTAGCCATAAATCTGAGCTGAGTATACAATAAGTGAATTGTTACTTTCAGTTCCATTTCCCATTCCTGTGTTATTTTTGCTCTAAAGCACTATAGAGTGGTATAGAAGTGTTATTGCCATTGCTATTTATTTGAAAATAAAATACTAACCCTGGCATTGTTTCAGCCAATCAATGTTATGTCCTCAATGCTTGGAATGAAGAGCAAAACAGGGGGCACTGTTTGGGGTACAAAGGGGCACTGGTTCCCCAAAAAGTTCTTTGGGAACTACAGAAATGTGTGATGATGGTGTTTTGGAGAATAATAAGGAAGACTAGGGTTCAGAGGTGGGTTTCAGCAGGTTCTAACCAGTTCTAGAGAACCGGTAGCGGAAATTTTGAGTAGTTTGGAGAACCGGTAGCAGAAATTTTGAGTAGTTCGGAGAACCGGTAAATACCACTTCTGACTGGCCCCGCCCCCATCTATTCTCTGCCTCCCAAGTCCCAGCTGATCGGGAGGAAATGGGGATTTTGCAGTAACCTTCCCCTGGAGTGGGGAGGGAATGGAGATTTTACAGTATCCTTCCCCTGCCACGCCCACCAAGCCACACCCACCAAGCCAAGCCACACCCACCAAGCCACGCCCACTGAACCGGTAGTAAAAAAAAATTGAATCCCACCACTGCTAGGGTTCCTTTGCATATTGTAACATTCATTTTTATACTCATTAAGATATAAAAAAAGACGTTCTCTTTTTTGCAATTCTGAAATACTTTGGCCAATTAATAGTGACAATTTCCCAGGGTACAGGAGACGGTAGCCTTTGTCATATTGGTAGTTTTAATTCAGTATGCCACACTTTCTGTGCCACAATCCATACTTGTGATTTTTCTCCTTCCTCTGCTGACTTTCAAATATTCTTATAGACATGCAAGCCAGCCACTTTATTTTTATCTTTTACTATACTTATTTTTAGCTTCTGTCCATCTATGCATATAATTCCCTCTTCCCTTCATTCTTTTCTTCCACCATCCTCAATATTTATTTGCAAGCTTTTTGCCCCAAACAGATATGCTAATGAGAGTTGAAATTCAATTCATCTCAAGGGCATCAGGCTGGGTATAGCTAATGTATTATGTCTCCAGGTCAGCCAGTGACATGAAAGTAATCCAGTTATCTTCTTGGGATATTCTATATTCTAACCAATCTTTTGCAGACCAAAGTGCAAAATTACGTTGATCCAGGAAGGCATGAAATTATCAAGTATATTCCAGTACTTTGACCTTGAAAATTTATTTGCATGTAAATCATGGGGTGGAGTTGGGCAAATAATGCAAAATAAGATATAGTGGACAATCTATACCATAGAACTGTGATGGCGAATCTATGGCACGCGTGAGACAAGTGGCATGTGGAGCCATATCAGTGGGCACACGAGCTCAGGTCCGGCGCACATGCGCGCGCCGGCCAGCTGATTTTCGGGCCTTCTGGGCCTACTGGGAGTTGGGAAACAGGCTGTTTCCAGCCTCCGGAGGGGGTGGGGAATGTTAGATCCTTAACGTGAGGGCGGAAAGTACTGAGGCGAGCCAGATCGTGGATCGGAACAAGCCTTTATTAAGGCTGACAGGTTAACAGCAACTACAGCAGAAGAACAGCTCCGTACAGCCAGCAAAAGCCGGTCGCGTCTGACAGCTCTTTTATAGCCGGCTGTCAGATGCGCCGGCCAATGGGAGTGCTCTAAACTCCCGCTCTCAGGCAGCTCGCGTCTTAGCCTATCAGAGCGGTTCCAAGGCAGACTTGCTCTTCCTGAGGGGACGTAGCACTCAGTTTTACACATTGGCAAAAATAAGAACAGCTCCGTACAGCCAGCAAAAGCCGGTCGCGTCTGACAGCTCTTTTATAGCCGGCTGTCAGATGCGCCGGCCAATGGGAGTGCTCTAAACTCCCGCTCTCAGGCAGCTCGCGTCTTAGCCTATCAGAGAGGTTCCAAGGCAGACTTGCTCGTCCTGAGGGGACGTAGCAAAGATGATACCTAATATCAGGGGCCCATGTCCTTCTTCTGGTGGCAGTCATTTTCAGTA
>QLTV01000453.1:659645-683665 GCA_003457575.1 Thermophis baileyi
TTTATTTTATTTTATTTTATTTTATTTTATTTTATTTTATTATTGCATTGCATTGTATTGCATTGCATTGCATTGCATTGCATTGTATTGATTTATCTCATCTAGTTGTCTTCTTTCAGGATAGATTTTGCCAAGTACAACCTCTGGAAAGTTGGATGATGAGGTTAGAATCAAGACCTCGGTTTTTATCCTACTTACCAGGTAAACCAGACAGGAAACATGATCAGATAAACTAATTCTACTGTGTTGTGAAGCTATATTAAAATTATCTTCCAAGCCATTTAGAAAACAACTTCAAAACTCTTAGGAGTATTTCCCAGAGCCAGCCCTATCTGGAGAAAGTAGGAATTAAATCTAGCACTTTCTGTATTTCAATGCATGTATTCCAACTTTCCTTTCTCCCTTCCCTCTGCTCCTCAGAAAATACCAACACAGTCACAACTAGCCAAGTTTAATTTCCTTTGATGGTAGAAGTCAATATTCCCAAGCACAACAGATATTTTCTTATATGCTTTGTTCATTGATCATGATATAATGTTCTGTTATGAGCCTGAGAAAGATTCAGCTGACAGTGACCTACACATTCTTAAGTGTTGAGTAAGAAAGTTGCCAGCTTGGCAGTTCACAAGAAACCCATTAGGAACACACTGAAGAAAAAAAAAAGTATCTGCTGGAGCAAACTGAAAGATAAATTGGCTTGTAAAAGGATAGCAATCCAGTGGCTGACATTTCTGTAATCTTACTCTTTACCCTGTCAATACAGCCTGTTAAAATAGACTGCAAGTATCTTGTTTTTGGTTGAGTTTGGCTACAAGAGACCACAGCTTTCCATGCATTGAATCTCCAGGGATGGCACTGTGAATAAACTTCTCCAGGGTGCCTTTTCAAATTGGGAGGTATGAAACCCCAGAAGCCTGCCTGCCTGCCTGCCTGCCTGCCTGCCTGCCTGCCTGCCTGCCTGCCTTCCTTCCTTCCTTCCTTCCTTCCTTCCTTCCTTCCTTCCTTCCTTCCGCTACCCCAACTCAATCAAGTGACTTTGGGCTTTTAAAATTATAAAACAATAAAAACAATAAAACCTCCACAAAATAAATAAGTACAAACATCAAGCAGGATGATTAATCAACTAATAGTAAGGCCAAGTAATGGGGCCTTAACACATTCCAAAACCCAGGCCCGTAGCCAAGTTTTTAAAGCTTTGCAAAAGCCATCAAGGTTGGGGTTATTCTACTGTCCGAGGGGAGAATAATCAATAAGGCAGGGGCTACAGCAGAAAAAGCCCATCTCATAGTTCCTGCCAGTCAACAGTCTTTGGCTGATGGGATCTGCACCATGCCCAATCTGTTTGATTGCGTTGGACAGGTAGAAACTTTTGGAAAAAAGACGGTCCCTCGGGTAACCCACTCTCAAGCCATGTAGGGCTTTAAAAGTGACAATCAGCACCTTTAATTGTACCTGGAAACACACAGGCAGCCATCGAATAGTGTTGTCATATGTGCCATGCATCTGGCACCATTTATTAGCCATACAGCTGCATTTTGCACCAGTTGAAATTTCTGAATGCTCTTCAAGGGCAGCCCCATGTAGAGTGTGTTACAGTAATCTAAGCAGGAGGTTACAAGGGCAGGGGTGATGATAGCAGGGCCTTCCAATCCAGTGTGGGTGTGCAAAGGCTCTCCTATCCACAGCTGTCACTTACTCTTCAAACAGGAGTTGTGAGTCTAGGAGAAATCCCGGATTACCCACTGCATCTGTCTGGGTTAGTACCACCCCATCCAGAACTAAAGGTGGAAGAACTTTGTCTCCAGAAGATCCAAATATCCACAGCCACTCCATCATGCTAGGGTTTAGTCAGCACCTATTTTGCCCTATCCAGACCTGAACTGCCTTCAGACCCTAGAATAGGACATTTATGCTGATGAGGGTGTCAAAAAATAAGATGGTGGGCAACTCCAAATCTTGCTCTTCTTTACATATAACCAGGGGTGGTATTAACTTACCTTCCCTACCGGTTCACAAATGTGAGCACGCGTGCATGCCTATTTAGCCACCTACGCACTATGCCTATTTAGCCACCATCCTATTTAGCCACCTACGCACATGCGCACAGCCTCCCACGCATACGCTTTACTCACGTGCGCACCTTCCGTGCATGCGCCCAGCCTCGAAAACATGGCTAAATAGGATGGCATTACATCCAGGTGGGTGGGTGGGCCCAACCGTAGTCGCCGCTACCGGTTCGCCCGAACCGGTCCAAACCGGCAGAATACCACCTCTGCATATAACATACAACACATGGTAAAAAGAGGTTACAATGAAGCAGTTGCACTCACTATCTTGATTTTTTTTAAAAAAAAAAAATCTCCTTCCCATAAATGCTGCTGTCCAGAGTGGCACACCTATAACACTGCCCTGAGTATTTCTTTTGGTCTTGTCTGTTCTGGTTCAGGAAAACAACTTTCTGTTGGAGAAGACAGATCTCTCTCTCTCTCTCTCTGCAGCTGTTCCCTAATCCTTTCATTCATGATTGAATTCATATCTTTTGTATGCAGAACAGATTCTCTGCCCTTGAATGGTGCTATCTTGCCCCCTTCTTATCCTTTTAACATTTACAGCAGTTACTTCTGTCACAGGAATTCATTTATCTCAATCTCGGGTATGCCATTTAGAAAGTGGTAAAAGGTCTTTCCCTTTGTCTTAAGAGAAAAACATGGAGCATTTTTTCCCTCCAACTGCAAGATAGATTCAGCTGACAGTCAGCAGTGAACTTCAATGAGATTTGAACCCCCTTATCTCCACGCACTAAATTTATAATTCCTCTCATACTATAATGGACCTCAGGATTCTCTTCTCTTCTCTTCTCTTCTCTTCTCTTCTCTTCTCTTCTCTTCTCTTCTCTCTCTCTCTCTCTCTCTCTCTCTCTCTTTTCTCTTCTCTCTCTGTCTCTCTGCTCTCTTTTTCCTGTTCTCACAAAATTCTTCAAAGTTTTAACAAGCCTTGTTAAAATCCAATATAAGAAAATTATCTGGGTCACTCTCTTAGTTTTGTTATTTGTATATTCCTTTTAATTATTAAGACATCAAACAATTTCCTTTGTATGTCCAGTGTAACATCTTTTTCCGTACCTTATCATTTTTAAGCCAACTTCCAGGTCAGTCTCAATCTTGTCAGATGTAACTTGTTCCAATTTCATAACATCTTTTAAACACAGTCTATTTATAGAGGCATACAATCTTAACATTAACTGCTGTCCAAGTTAATGTTATTGTCCAAAATATATATTTCAATATGTCCAATATTAAAATGTTCTACTTCATTCTGTATCAGTAAGTCAAATTTAAGTGTTTTTCTCCTTTAATTGTAATTTTTAGTTCTTTCAGGTTCGTTCTAGCTTTCAATGTCACATCAATGTCAGTCTATGGAGATTCCCATTCATGGTTGTCCAAAGGTGCTTTTTCAAGAGGCAACTGGACTTTCTTTGTTTTTCCTTGAAGATGTTTCACTTCTCATCCAAGAAGCTTCTTCAGTTCTGACTGGATGGTGCGAATGGAAGGATTTATATTCCTTGCAGACTGGGAGAGAATGTTTCGTAAGATGGGTGCCACAGCAGAGAAGGGACCTGCCAAGGCTGAGTACAGTGGTTAAATTCCAAGGTCTTTTGGAAGTCCCCCATCTTATTTATTTATTATTTATTTATTAAACAAATTTATATAGTGTCCAATCTTCAATATCACATTCTATCTGTCTATGGAGATTCACACTCATTCAGGTCATGGTTATCGAAAAGTGCTTTTCAAAGGACAACTGGACCAAAAAAATCTTGGATTTTTTTTTTTCTTTGGAAACATTTTGTTTCTCATCCAAGAAGTTTCTTCAGTTCTGACAGAACGGTGGGGAATGGAAAGATGTATATTCTTTGCAATCATCTGATTGTTAGCACTCTGAGAGTCATTGAGACCACTTGTAACCTCAGGGTCACTTTCTTGGGACTGCTGACTGTGTTGTAGAGAGGAGAGAGATGGTGTCTTATCTCTTCCCCTCTGTTGAGAGAGGGTCTCTATGGTCTCTATGTTACATCCTATTTTAACATACTGTAGATGGTCTCTATCAGTAGTGGGTTCCACTTACCTTTGCTACCGGTTTGGGAACAGGAGCGCGTGGGCGCACGCGCAACGCTTCTGCGCATGCGCAGAGCATTTTTGATGACGTCCGGGCAGGTGGGCGGAGCCTCCCACCGCCGCCGCTACCGGTTCGCCCGAACCGGTGCGAACCGGTAGCAACCCACCACTGGTCTCTATGTTACATCCTATCATTTTTAAAACAATTCAAAACAAAAGCATTTTCCTACAGGAAGGATTCCAAAATTTTATTTCAAATCCATCTGAACCCTTAATCCATTTGTAACTTTCAAAATCCAAGTTTGAATCACCCTTTTGCTGTTTACGAACCGTGGTGGCACAGTGGTTAGAATGCATACTGCAGGTTACTTCTGCTGATTGCCAGCAGTTTGGCAGTTTGAGTCTCACTGGCTCAAGGTTGACTCAGCCTTCCATCCTTCCGAGGTTGGGTAAAATGAGGACCCAGATTGTTGGGGGCGATATGCTGACTCTGTAAACTGCTTAGAGAGGGCTGTAAAGCACTGTGAAACAGTATATAAGTTTAAGTGCTATTGCTATTGCTATTCCAAAAGTTTTTTTTTAAAGTCCTTAAACTTCTACCTAAAACTTCCTTTGCTAAGGATTGAAGGAAACTCAGGATTCTCCATTATCCATGGGTGTGTAATTTCAATACATTGGGAATCCATTCATTTGGGAAAGACTTATGCAGATAAAACTGTACTGAATGGAATGGATGTAAGGTGATTTTCAGTGCTTTGGATATGGTGGAATAACATAGGTTCAAGTACAACTTTTTGGCTTTCAAAAAGCTGTTAGCATATAACTGGTCTAGTTTTAGAATAAGAAAGTAGAATAAATCTATATAGTCACAGGGACATTCCAGGAAATGGTAGAAAAACGTCTCCAGTATGCAGAGTCTGAGGCTGTTGTAAATATGCTAGGTTTTCAAAAAGTTAAGGATATTTAGAGGAATCCTCTAGGCTATCTCATATCCTTTAGAATTGTGATGGAATGCAGTCCAGATTCACAGAAGGAAGGGATTGCATTTTCCAGAACATCAACAGACAATTCAGTTCAGAGGGTTTGTGTGAGAAAAAAAGGACAAAGACAGCTCCTCCATAATAGTTCCTGAGTATATGCTTTATGGATGTGGTAGTCTACTTTAGTTTGGCAAGATAATGTCTATAGGTCAAAAAACAATAAAGAAATCTGCTTGGAAGAATCACAGTGTGTCTTTCTTGGTTTTTGTAACTTGAGAAGAATGTTGTTAACCCCTGAAGATACTTTAGAGAAGAGAAGCATCAACTGGACTTTGTTCCAGTTATTATAGAGTTTACCCTACCATCCACTGGGAATGTAATACCAACATTTGTTTCCAGCAGGATCTGTGTCAAACAATATTTAATGCTAGTCTGAATCTGTTTTCTCTCCCAAGAATTTTATAGACATCTACAAGGGACAAAGGAGAAAAGGGATGCAAGTGACAAAATATTTGTCATGGCTTTGTGACACTAAAACTATGATCTATGTACCTGTGTCAGATATTAAGATACAAGTACAAAAAGGCAGAGTTTGTATAATAATATCACTGAGCATGTCATTTTGATGCCAGCCTGATTTGCCCTGAATATCTATGTTGAATCTATGACCGCAAGCCATATTTTTAGTAATTCAACTTAAGCGAATACACTGAATTACAATGTAATAATAAGTATGCTCTTGTACCAAAGGTTTTAATTTCTTCCAAAGACATTATTTTCCTCTACTTACTTTCAGATATTGCTTTCCCTTTTATGGAAGAAAGGATCCTTAGGGAGAAAAAAGTTTTAAAACTAATTTATAATGGATATTAAAAGTACTGCTGCTGTCTCATCATTTGGAGGAGATAAAGGTATCATTCAGTCCTTATTAGAAATTTAATAACTTGATCCTAATGTTCCGTTATATAATGGATTTTTCATTGTGGATAATGCAATTTGTTGTGACCAAATAATATAATTTGCGGATAGCTCAAAGCATGTCCAAATCTTTTCAGCATCAACATCCCTGACCGAAAGACCTTCGTTTTTGCTCAAATGTCTCCAGTGGAACAGAGGCCACCATCTCTTTCTTTAACATTATTATAATAGTTTATAATGGGTGGGTGAGCTGGGACTCTTTGAAAGTTTATGTATTCTTAGAAAAGTTGGTCACCTTTTTTAAAAAAAAAATCCAATCAGCCTTGCACAGGCAGAACCAGATTGTTTCCAGGGCTTGCCCAATACTTTCTCCTCAGTTTTCCTGCAGAGCTTGGCAGCTGCAACACCACAATATTTGAGAACCTCAGTGATACAGAGATTAAAGTGTAATTATACAAAGTAAGTGGTATATTTATTCCTTGATAAACCCTAGTCCTAATGAAATCATTAGTCTGATTCATGGTAGGTAGCCACAAAGAGTCATTTATCATTTGAACAGGTTATGGGTTAAAGTTAATTTGATAACCTTTGGTTTTATGCTATTAGCAAATCCCACTATAATGCATTTGAGACCACTAATATAAGTAACAGAGGAGCAATGCAAGCCAGACACACACTATTCTTTCTCTTTCTCTCCCTCCCTCCCTCCCTCCCTCCCTCCCTCCCCCTCCCCCCCCCCCTCCTAAACCTTGCTGAATTCCATTTCTCTATCTATCAAATATATATAGCAACCTATTTAACCCAACATGTCTCTGGGTGGTGCCTTCTTTTAATCCAACTAGTACGTTAGGGATGAGGGTGAGAAAGAAGAGAAATAATTTAGGCCTTTGGAAATTAAGCCAAGGGCTCCAATGGATTCCTGGGTCCAATGACTGAACCACGGCTTTAATGTCTTGCAAAAGGCTGACCTGTCTAATATCTGGGGGAATTATGTTCCAAAGCAACATCCATAGCATGTCCTTCCTGAAGGACCCAAGAGGACAGGTAGGTACAATTTGGAAGAGGACACCCCACACAGTGGTGGGTTTCAAAAATTTTTACTACCGGTTCTGTGGGCATGGCTTGGTGGGCGTGGCTTGGTGGGCGTGGCAGGGGAAGGATATTGCAAAATCTCCATTCCCTCCCCACTCCAGGGGAAGGTTACCGCAAAATCCCCCTTTCCTCCCGATCAGCTGGGACTCGGGAGGCAGAGAATAGATGGGTGATATTTACCAGTTCTCCGAACTACTTAAAATTTCCACTACTGGTTCTCCAGAACAGGTCAGAACCTGCTGAAACCCCCCTCTGACCCCACACTAAGATCATACTTACAATTAAATTCTTCTACTTATTGCATCTCTGATGAGCTCACAGATGCTAATGCAAATCACCAAAGAAATAAGATACAAATGGTGACATTTTATTCAGAGACAAGATTTAACACAAGTATGGCCTTGGTGCTCTCTTTGTCTTATCAGAACTTCTTTTATAGTTTTCTTCTTTTACAAAATGTGAATAAAATACACTTCGGATCAATAGGGATTATTTTATGTTTGGCAAACGTCACCACTAAGAACATGTTATCAAGTATACCCTGTACAGTTATAATAAAGAGTGTATTTCTCAAATACATTTTACAGGCAATGCAACGGCTTTCAAGACATTTAGATACCTGGCATTGAGTGATGGGTGATTAAAGAGAGGAAAGAAATACAACAGGCTGAATATTTTTCCATGCATCAATGTGTTACAATACTTAAGAAGAGGTCAGTGCTTCATTTTGAATGACATATAATTTGTATCCCATTATTCTGGCTGCAGTGATTAAAAAGCTAATCCCATTTACAAACTTACAACACAAAGGGAACATTGTTATTCTTTATCCAGGATAGATCTCTCTCTCTCTCTCTCTCTCTCTCTCTCTCTCTCTCTCTCTCTCTCTCGCGCTCTCGCGCTCTCGCTCTCGCTCTCATCTATTGATGGATTTTTGTTTCCCCTTCAAACACATCTGCAAAAATGTTTCTAGAGCATCCCAATCTGCATAAAAATAAGGGGTTCATTTCTCCTTGCTACTGAACTTCATTAAGAAGATCATTAGGATAGCATTGACCTTCAAAAAAACACTTCATTCCATTGTCATTTTGCAAGTTACTTTTCAGCGAGATGGGTGGCAAACAAATTTAATAATAAATAAATAAATAATTTTGGCATAAGAGTTTTCCAGTCTGACATAGAATTTGTAGATTTATTTTAAAGAAGGTAGGAGAAGTATACACAACTTCTTTCCAACCTTTGGAAAGGCATAGCCTTGGTTGATGTTACCCAACCTCTAGTCTTGATGTGTGGGCCTCAACTGCCAGAATTCTCATCAATTGGTTCACTGCACAATTCTAGGGTTTGAAGTCCACATACCTGGAAATTGGCAACTTTGGGAAACTCTGTTTTAGGTCATGCAGCTAGAAGGGACAAGGGAGAGGGCCGGGCTTAAGAATGGAACAAATTTATTTTATTATTTATTTATTAAATTTATGTACTGCTCATCTCACTTTTGGGGGCAGTTCTGGACTGCTTGGAAGATAATAAAAAACAGAGGTATGAAAACAATTATAAATATGAAAACAAGATTAAAATGACAAAATATTAAATGTAGATTAATCTTCAGAATAATGGGAATATACTGCCCTGCCCTGCAGAATAATGGGAATATACTGCCCTGCAAATACTTCCAAAGCAATGCACTGGGAAATTTGATATTTCCACATCAATTTGGCTCTATTTGTGCCCTGGTTTTGGAGAGTTATTCTCCTAATTGACAGTCGGAGTGAATCCCAAGCTCCTTTGTATGACTTTTTTCCAATGTCTTATCAAGATAGAAATAATACAAAAAAGCATGCAGAAGTATTTGCTACACTTCTCAAAAATGACTAATATTGTATTTGCATGTGAGTAGTCTAAAGCTCCTCCACTTATTTTTGTTGTTTTAAGCCCGGCATACTGATGAAAACACAAGACTCTTTAAATAGAGACATCTACACTTATCCAGAAGTTCCTGGCTTGACCATGTGACTATGTAATATCACATGGCATACATAGATTGTAGGAAAATACAGAAATCTTAACTATCTCTCTGAAGTATGTATTGTATTCCCTATTCCAGATAGTCCCTGTCCCATATTTCTTTCTTTCTCCCTTTCTCTCTGCCTTTCTCTCTGCCTTTCTCTCTTTCTCTCTCTCTCTCTCTTCCTTTTTCTTTCTTTCTTTTTCTCTTTCTTTTTTCTCTTTCTTTCTTTTTCTCTTTCTTTCTTTCTTTCTTTCTTTCTTTCTTTCTTTCTTTCTTTCTTTCTTTCTTTCTTTCTTTCTTTCTTTCTTTCTTTGTTTCTTTCTTTCTTTCTTTCTTTCTTTCTTTCTTTCTTTCTTTCTTTCTTTCTTTCTTTCTTTCTTTCTTTCTGCACAAATTTATTTCTTAATTTAAAAGACAGTAATTTTTCTTTCAGGTACATGAAGTTCAAGTTTTAAATTATCATTGCAACTTTGCACTTTAAAAAGTCAACTTGAAAATGCAACTAGATTAACATACTCCTGTCAACTTGTTAGCTGCTGAAGCAAAGTTCACTTGAGACATAATGAGACATTTTTAGGCAAGGGTCAATATCCATAGTATTTTTCTTTTTTGTCTGCTGCTTCTGCTGCCTTCACACCTTGCCTATTTTCCTACGGGATGGGCCTCATTACTAAAGCTGAGCTACCATAGAGTCTTAGTTTCATCTGTAGATGATAGCAGAGACTAAGAACATTACTCTGACTTTGTACCTTTCTAGTGATCTTCTGAATTTCTTCCCATTTGGATAAGAAAGCAAAGTTTTTCTGATGATTTATTCAGAGCTGAAGAAGCTTCTTGGATGAGAAGCAAAGCATCTTCAAAGAAAAACAAGAAAGTCCAGTTGCCTCTTGAAAAAAAGCACCTTTGGGATTTATTTAGGGTTTTCTAAAGAAGATAATGGGAAGACTGAACTGATTTCATTTATGGTAGCTAAATTGCAAATTTCATGGATCTTCCCAAGTTTCCATGTTTGTTCAGAAAAAAAGATAAATATTGCTTCTTCAAGAGTATTTCCTTTTTTTTCCCCCTCAGGATTTTCATTTAGCACAGAAAATATAGTTCTTCTCATTCAGGTTATATCATCATCAATGCAGTAATTCACCCTTAATTGAGAATGCTGGGCAGATTGGATTGTTGTGACAAAACGAATTAGCCCAGCAGAATCTTGAGAAAGTTCATTAAGTAATTATACTCTCTCTCTCTCCCCCTTCTAAGCTATTTGTTTTTCAGAAGTAGAAGCCAAAAATAATGGAGAAAAAAGTTGAAACTTCAATCAGCAATTTTGGTAAAACTATTGCAGGATTAAGGAATAGCAAATGCCACTATTAAAAGCAAATACATCTTCATATATCTTGCACCAGCTTGTTCAACCGTACTGCTCTAGTCTCTTTAAATCAGTTTCACATGGTACTTTAATTAGAAAATCCACATTACTGAACCATCAGCTCGCAGCCTCCGAGCTAACTATCACAATTTCTTCTCAACTCTTCAGGTTCTTGGCATGAAGTCCAAAATGTGATTTATATATGAGATCAATGAAAGGTCAGCTTCATCATACACAACCATGAAACATATGGGTAATGATGCTGTATTTACCAAAGTTATCAGAGTGAATCATATACTATTTGGATAGCAGTTTGTTTTTGATCAGATGGAGGCTGATGAGCTGGTCTGTCATCACCACTATGATGTAGGATGCATGTCCAGAGCTATTTTTCAAAATGTTCTCTTAAACAAAGGAACAACAAAGTACATTTATTTTAACAACATGGAAAATTAATCGCCCCAACTTTCTAGATCAGAAAGTAGCTTGGATGGCAAAACAACAAAAACAGGGCAAAATCTTAAACTTAAGACCTGATTGAAGGGGTTAGGATACCAGCCATTTGATTAGTTGCACACAGGTTGCCAATTGGTCCATCATAAATCATTGATTGCTTGACTATAATACAAAATGAGAACCATGCCATAATGCTGCCATTTCCAGCTTGATGCCCTTTAGACATTTTGTGACTAGAATTCCCAGTTCATATGAAGATGTCCCAAAATACATGGATAAAAGAAAATTCAAATAGGTTGACATAAAGATAGGAATGGTAAGTCTACTTCTTAACTGCATGATGCTACTCATAATAATTACAGGGCCAATGGCTTTTGTGATCCAACCTTGTAGGAATTTATCACACATGCACATGGATAAATGTGTATGTTTAACAGAAAAACAGAATTGGAAGGGACTTTGGACACGAAGACCTCCAGAATTGGAGATCTTCTAGTCCAACTCCCTGCTCAGACAATACCATTTCAGACAAAATGATTGTCCAATCTCTTCTTAAAAACCTCCAGTGTTGGAGCACCCACAGCTTCTGGGTGTCGTTCCACTGATTAATTGTTCAGGAAATTTCTCCTTAGTTCTAGGTTGCTTCTCTCCCTTAATTCCATCTATTGCTTCTTGTCCTACCTTCAGGTGCTTTGGAGAATAGCTTGACTCTCTCTTCTTTGGGGCAGCTCCTTAGATATTGGAACACTGCTATCGTGTCACCCACAGTCCTTGCACATGGATAAAATGTATATGTGTGAACATGTTTATTGATGCCCTCCAGGCTTCTTCCTCCATTGGACCTTTCAAAAGGTACATTTAATTAACATAGGTAAGTTAACAGAAAACTGCAAAGAAAAATACCACCCTGCAGCAAAACAGGGAGATGACCTTGAAGGAAATAGCCAAGAACCAAGCAAAGAAAGCTGAAACATTCCTTAGGTTTTGGAGAAAATATTAGTATTTGAAAGAGACATGGTCAGGCTGCTCCTTGATTCACTGAAATGGAAATGGAAACACAGTCAGGCTTGAAGTATTGCAGCCTATCTCAATGAAGTCTAGTTCTAGTCTTCCTATAGAAAAGGCTTCTTCATCTGATCTATCCTACAGTTGACCCAAGTTCAGTGATTCTGAAGACCTTTCAGTTATATTGATCACCAGGAGGCAGTATATAACCCAGTTTCATCTTTATTGGGACTCATCAGACATACATAGTCAGATTTTATTCTGTGGGGTTCAAATCCTCTATTGGGAACAGAATACATGGACCATTGCATCAACTTTAGAAGCTATCCAGATCCCGAGAATTTTTCCATACTCGAAGAAGCAGAATAGAAATCATGTAAAACCTCATGTACACATACAGGTCCATTTATAACACACCATATCTCTCTCTGAGAGCTTAAGAGAAGGTGGATTGTATATATCATTCTGATAGACTGAACCCCCAAAATGCATTAATAAACCCCAACAGCATTAAATAAAAATGCAAATAAGGGTTGTAGTCTATGGCTTCACTGGGAAGTATGCTTATCTCTCCATAAGAGAAAAAAGACAAATGCATTCCAGTCAATGGGCATTGTAATTCTTCAGGCATAGCTTAAAAGTTATTTTGTGAAGGGGCAAACTGCCTGCCTGCCTATCTAATCTATCTATCTATCTATCTATCTATCTATCTATCTATCTATCTATCTATCTATCTATCTATCTATCTATCTATCTATCTATCTATCTATCTATCTATTTCTTACTTCAACTAACTATCTATTCATCTATCTATCGATCTATTTATCTATCTATCTATCTATCTATCTGTCTATCTATCTATCTATCTATCTATCTATCATCTATCTATCTCTATCATCTATCTATCTATCATCTATCTATCTATCTATCTTTCTATCTATCTATCTATCTATCTATCTATCTATCTATCTATCTATCTATCTATCTATCTATCTATCTATCTATCACCTGCCCACCTTGACCATTATGACTCTGGATGGCATATAACAGTGAATTAAAAGAAAAGTCAATAAATACATAAAATCAGTCATCATTAAAAACTATAAAAACTATAAAAATCATGATAGTAATTTAATGAAAGTTCTCTCAGTATGAACTCAAATAGACTTTGAAACTAACCAACCAATAAAAGATCAGGGAAACTCTCTATATGGAGTTTTAACTCCCTCTTTCTTGGTTAAAAAATATAATCTGTCTTGAAAATGGTCAATACCCTATCCACTTGAAAATAATAATAATAAAGAGGACTAAGAGCCGCGGTGGCACAGTGGTTAGAATGCAGTACTGCAGGCTACTTCTGCTGACTGCCGGCTGCCAGCAGTTTGGCAGTTTGGGTCTCACTGGCTCAAGGTTGACTCGGCCTTCCATCCTTCCGAGGTTGGTAAAATGAGGACCCAGATTGTTGGGGGCAATGCGCTGACTCTGTAAACTGCTTAGAGAGGGCTGTAAAAGCACTGTGAAGCGGTATATAAGTCTAAGTGCTATTGCTATTGCTATTGCTATATGTATTGAGGAATAGCTCCTGGTCACAACCCTACTGCTCACAGCTTTAGGTGTGTGATCCAATAACCTACAATAATCATCTTTTCCAAACTCTGAATCCCATAACCCAGAAAAGGAAAGGTCTACTGAGTGCCCTGTCATTACAAATGTATTTTGAGAAGATTTGTTCCTTTGTGGAAATATTTTCTGCCGGGGCATCTTGACAAATGCAGCCAATCTTTCTCCTACTCACCCATTCCCAGCAGCACTGTGGCCATTAACTCTCAGGAACCTCCCTCAACTTGACAAATATAGGATGGCTGATAATGATGGTCAGCAGCTCACGAGATTGACAGCCATAGGAAGTCATGGGGAATGAACAGATCAGAGGTGGGTTGCTACCGGTTTGGACCGGTTCGCCTGAACTGGTAGCGACCTGCTGGTGACGTCATGATGATGTCACCGATCCAGTTCGGTCGGTGCTGGTCCGTGGGCGCCGCCATCTTTTTTTAAAAAAATTATTTTATTTTTTTATTTTTTTATTTTTTTTCCTTCTGCGCATGCGCAGAAGCCGAGTTTCTGGCACTGCGCATGCGTCGCCATCTTGTTTTTGGCTTTTTTTATTTTATTTATTTATTTATTATTTATTTTTTACTGCGCATGAAGTAAAGTGAAGTGCACGCGCACCCCCGAGGCAGGGCCACGCGGCACGGGAGGAAGCGAACCGGCAGCGAGGTAAGTTAGAACCCACCCCTGGAACAGATGTTCATCTGGAAGAGGAGTAGGAAGAGAACTTCCCAACCATTCTGATCAGCTATCCCAAACAGCTGCTTCATTCTACCTAATGGCAGGGTTGGTCCTGCATGCCACTTTGACAAATCAAGCCACACAACCCCCCTCCCTCCCCCCAAAAAACCCAGCAGAACTATCTTCACCCAACAACAGGGAAGTACTATCTAATTAGATGCTCCCTCCCATTTGTGAACCTAGGAACATTCCAGCTGTCCGTTTTTTTGGGGGGTGGGGGAAGTGTTGTCTGTTTAAGCTCCGCTGACTCTGACTTTCAATTATTGGTAACACCCACAGCTGGGCCGATGCAAAAATATCCACCATGTTGCAAGCCCATCTGTTCAGGAGGAGTGATCTGTAAGAACTCAATTTGGACAAAAGCTGCTTTATCACTCACAACTCCTAAATAGAACTCAGAAATAATGATGCTCAGTTTCCACATTTAGATCCCAGGGAGATTGCATTTGTCTAGACAGATGGATATCTGATTGAGGAAGCAAGGACAGCTGAGAGGAAAGTGAATGGGGTTAGCATGGCACATGCTTTCATTACTGCCTCCTGTCTGAAGAGAAAGGTGATTACTGACTGTTTTCTGCCCTCTTGGGAAAAAGGAAGTAAAGTTGCAGGAATAAAATACAAAACAGTAGCAATATCACGTCCTGGATGGAAAGGCAGCTAAAACATGCAAGAAGACTATTCTATGATGATGCATTTTTCCCCATAGAAATGACCGAAAGGATCATTTGTTTCCTTAATGATCTCAGTATTATTTATTTTTCATTTAGGAGAATGTGTATCTCAAATCTGGGAGAAGCCTTTTTACAATACAGATGGATACATTACTTGGAACCTAACATTTAGTCCAAAAGAAGCTGTTCTTGTTCCCCACTCATTCAGGCTCCACCACTAAATTGAACTGATTAACATTTCCACATTTTATTGGTCAGATGTTCTCATAAGCTTTGATGTTGCATTCTGCACTAACTGCACTTCTGTGTATGTTAAAGAATTGGAAAAGACACATAAGAACCGGGAGGTGGATTCCTCCCAGTTAGGACCGGTTCGCCTGAACCGGTAGCGACCCGCTGGTGATGTCACAGTGATGTCACGGAACCGGTTCTGTCAGTGCTGGTCCGTGGGTGCCGCCATCTTTTTTTTGAATTTTTTTTTATAAAAAAATCGTTTTTTTCTTCTTCTGCGCATGCGCAGAAGCCGAGTTTCCGGCATGGCGCATGCGTCACCATCTTGTTTTCGGCTTTCTTTTTTTTGGAATTTTTTTGGATATTTCAGCACTGGGCATGCGCGCGCATGCAAAGCGCCCAGGTGCCCACGAGGCGCGGCCACGTGGCGCGGGAGGAAGCGAACTGGCAGCGAGGTAAGTTAGAACCCACCCCTGCTACAAATGTATCATAGAATCTAAGAACTGGAAGGATTCAGGACAGCCATCAAGTACAACTCTGTGCATGGTGGAGACATCAAAACACAGGCATCCCTGAGAAAATGGCTCTCCAGACTTTGCTTGAACACAACCAGTGAAAGGGGAATTCACCAATTCCCTTGTACAGATAGTCCTCAACTTACAACAGTCCATTTAGTGACCGTTTGAAATTACAACGGCCCTGAAAAAGTCACTTGTAACTGTTTTTAACACAACCGTTGCAGCATCTTCATGTCATGTGATCAAAATTCAGATGCTTGACAACTGACTCATATTTATGACGGTTGCAGTGTCCCGGGATCATCTTTTGCGACCTTCTGACAAGCAAAGTCAATGGGGAAGTCAGTTTCATTTAACAACCGAGTTACTAACTTAACAACTAAAGCGATTCACTTAACAACTGTGGCAGAAAAGATTGTAAAATGGGGTGAAATTCACTTAACAACTGTCTCACTTAGCAACATAAATTTTGGACTCAATTGTGGTGGTAAGTTGAAGACTACCAATAATTAGTTCCACTTTTAAATTAATCGTTGATTAAGAAGGTCTTCCTAATTTTCAACTGAAATCTTCTTTCCTGTGACCTATATTTATTATTTTATATCTGCACTCTAAAATGATAGGGAACAGGCCATGCCTTTCTTTCAAGTTCAAGCTCAAGTTTTCTGTGTAAGTCTTCTCTAATCTAATCCTCTTTCCTCCTAAGGAAGTTCAATTCTCTGATCATCCCTGTTGTTTTCTTTTGCACTTGCTGCATTTTCACTGAAATCTTCCTCAAGCATGGTGTCCAGAAACAGTTATTATAGTATACCCAAAGTGCTTTTTCAAAAGGCAACTGGACTTTCCCCCCCCCCCCCCTGAAAAATCTTTGCCATCCCAGAAACTTCTTCAGCTCTGAGCTTCTTGAATGAAAAGCAAAACATCTTCAATGAAAAAACAAAACCCAGTTGCCTTTTGAAAAAGCACTTTGGGGACAACCATGACCTGGATGACTGAGAATCTCCTTAGACAGATATCACGGTATAGAGAGCAGTCACAACAGGGATCCCTTGGTCACGGCCTTTAAAGACAAAGGGCCAAAAGCATGAGAAGACATGTGGCAACATGAACATGTGATTATTGGTGTGATGACCCAGGGCACGGCACAGAGATAACAGAAACAGCTGGCAGTTCAAACCGGCCCTTTTAGTGCTCCAAATCTCCCCCAAACAAACCTCAAACAGCCTCTGGTTGCAGTTAGTCCAGCCCAGCACTGTCTGCACCAAGGCTGCACGGGACAGAACACTCCAGGAACTCAGTGTTTGTTCCTGACAAATGCCCCTCCCCATAGCATATCCTTAAGTCTCATTCGCCAGGTGTGCCTGGTGAAGCTGGGTGGGGCACTCTCCTCGTGAGTGGCCTCCTCCGTCGGAGCTGATCCCGCCTCCTCTGCACTCTCCAAGCTCTTGCATCAGGAGGGGGTTGTTCATGTTCCTCAGCTGAGCTCTGTTCCTCCCTGCCTGCAGGCCTTGCTAATTCCGAACAGCCTGGCCTGGCCTGACTCTGCCCTTCTCCAGTTTCCTCCAAGGCCAACGGAGCTGCCCTCTCACTCGCTGTCAGTTCTTGTTCCAGCTCATCTTTCTCCACAGAGTCAGACTCCGACAGGGGCATGACAATTGCAGTGGGAAGAAGTTTGCAGGAAAACAAAATGCAGCAGTTAGTGGAAAACAGGGTTTCACAACTAACTTATATTCCAACAATATTTGAGAGTATTTGATATTTGTGGAATTGTATTTGTTAGCTATCATGCAGTGGCATATAGTATTTCAGTGCTACCTTGCAGACATGAAAGAAAGTTAAAATATATAATAAATGGTAAATGACATGTTTGATGTTCGGTACAGGTAGTTCTTGACTTACAATTGGGAGCAGAACTTCCGTTGCTAGGTGAAGTGATTATTAAATGATACACACCTTGATTTTATGACTTTTTTTGCCACAGTTGTTAAGCAAATCTGGCTTCATCCATTGACCTTGTTGGAAGCCAGTGAGGAGGTCAAAAATGAAGATCATGTGATCCTGGGATGCTGTAATTATCCTAAATCCATCCAGTCATAAGTGTGAGAACTGGTTGTAAGTCACTTTTTTCAGTGCCATCGTAACTTCAAATGGTTGTAAACAAATGGTTGCAAGTCAAGAACTACCTGTAATTCATGGTCATTGGTAGGGATCACCTACCAATGCAGTTGCATGTTCGAAATATTTGATGACTACCATGCAACAAATAGCATTTAGTAACAGTGAGTGAAAATACACAGGTTATTCATTAACATGCTGCTGGCATTTTTCAAACTGCAAAACGGGCATCAAAAGATGAATTGGGGGAGGTGGGATCTGGGACTGACAAATGGGGAACTGTTTTACCCTATCTTGCTGGTTCTCTGCTCCCAAATTCTTAAGCCTATGGAAGATTAAAAACCTATCTTTCCACCATAATGGAGTTCAGTCCTGTGTTCAACAGATGACATGCAACAACAGTGAGTATTTCAGAGCATTTCGCAATATGGCAACCGATACAAGTTCATATCTGATGCCTGCTAAATACAATCAAGAAATCTAAGTGTGCTTGAAATTGTGCCTTATGGCTTCATGCATACAAACCAATTCAGGTTTTCAGTATAACCATTGACATACAAGATTGAATCTGAAACATTCATTGCACAGGAAGAACGAAGCCATGAAGGCATCTCTTTGCCTCTAAAATAAGTCTATGACAATATTCTACAAAGAAGACACATTCCTACTGATCAATCCCCATAGGAATGTTCTCAGTGTGAGAACTACAGAGCAATCAGAATTCAGATATCGGACAGAAACTAGAATGGCATCACTGAGCTTCTTTCTGATGAACATAGCAATGACATTGGCATTACCATATTTTCAATTCATATCCAGCCTCTTTGCCCAGAGGGTGTTCTTCCAATACTGCAATGTGTTTATCTCCAGGTCTGCCCTATCCATAAGTATGGATGCTTCTTACACTGTCACTTCGAACTCTGAAACCAAGGATAAATGACTCAGTTTAAATTAGCACTTTATATTAGTTAAGTTCTATCTAAGTATTTTTTTAAATACCAACTCACTGTTTAAACTACTAAATTAGTATATTCCTTGTCCAGAGAGAGAGAGAGAGAGAGAGAGAGATTGGTATTACGGTTAGGGTCCTGGCCTAGAAACCAGAACATGGTGAGTTGTAACTTTGACTGCCTCTCTGCCCTCACAGCAATAGCAATAGCACTTAGACTTATATACCACTTCATCACTTCATAGCCCTCTCTAAGTGGTTTACAGAGTCAGCATATTGCCCACAACAATCTGTGTCCTCATTTTACCCACCTCGGATGGATGGAAGGCTGAGTCAACCTTAAGCCAGTGAGACTCAAACTGCCGAACTGCTGGCAGTCAGCAGAAATAGCTTGCACTCTAACCACTGCACCACACCAGCTTTTAAAACTGAGTTGTTCTTGTGGGGAAAATAGCAGGAGGAAAGAATATTATGTACTGTATGTCTGCTGCCTTGAGATACTTGGAAAGTAATAAAGGCAGGATAAAAAAATCTAATAAATAAATAAAATGATATAATCCTGTATTCTCTTCAGCTAGCTTCCACTCATATAGTCAAATATATTTTCCGGTGGTAGGGCCAAATTTCCAACATCCAGCTTAATAGATTTTGTTTCTCATACAGTAACTGGACAATACTTCAATTTGGGGTTCCCATATCTGGATTGCACAAATTCAGACAATTTCAGGATGGCACCCAAGAGTTTGAGTTTTCTATATCGCTTAGAAAACTCACTGCTACAAAATGGCCGTCTGAATTTTTGTAGCTCCCATATATGGTCCTCTAATTCAGGGGTGGGTTCTAACTTACCTCGCTGCCGGTTCACTTCCTCCTGCGCTGCGTGGGCGCATGTGCATTGCATGCCACGTGGGCGCGTGCGCATGCACAGTGATGAAAATCCAGCTTCTGCGCATGCGCAGAAGCAAAAAACAGCTTCTGCGCGTGTGCAGAAATGAAAAACAAGATGGTGGCACCTACGGCACCGCCAAGAGTCGGTTCGGGGGCGTGTCCAGCCGGCCATCGCTGCCGGTTCGGCAAGCGGGGAGAAATTCCCGCTACCGGTTCTAAAGAACTGGTCCGAACCGGCAGGAACCCACCTCTGCTCTAATTTTATTTTATTGGCATTTCCTTCCTTCTCTTCTATACTTCTCTCCTCTTTCAATCTTTACTCCTGCCTGGGACCTTCCTTTCCCCTCCATCAAGTGCCTACACCATCTTTTCTGGATTGTGTGGACAGTTTCTCTAGAAGTTTATGCCTCACAATCATTTACTCCATTGAGCAGGTAAGTTTATCAACATGGAAATTGCTGTGGGCTTTTTTTTTTTTAACAACATGGCAACATAGCAACTGATGTGGACTTTGTTTCAGACATGTCTTTAATACAGAAACTGCAAACTCTCAATGGAAAATCATCACTTTCCAGCAGAAAGAAGAAAAAAAGCGTTTTTTTATTTTTATCATAAGGAAGTTGCTACGCTGTGTACATATCTGCTTTTAGTGCTGCAAGAAATTTATTTTATTTTTGGCCCCCTGGTCAGATCAGTTGCTGGAAAAACGTAGCTTAATATAATTTGTATATTGCACAGTGGCATCAGTTCATTTTCAGGATTTTTTCCTCTCTCTTAAGTTCTGCTTCTTACTGATCTTTTTTAAAAATTATGTTTTAATATTTTATATAATGCCTTGAGACCATCTGAAGAAAAGTTGAATATAAATGATTTACATTATAATAAACCTAAAGTAAATCTGCACATGTGGAGGATAAGGGGTTGAAGGTTGAAATATTTCTACTCTCCTTCCCCCAAAAGAAATGAAGGAGACCACTGAATTTCAAACACCATCCAAAACACAAAATGCATCCTCAAAAAGGAAATAAAACACGAAACAGCTTATAGTGCTACAAGATTTGCACAGCACCAAGTTCAACTTGGTTGATCTAAAATTGCTAAGGTGGCTGAACCTAGTTAGTAGTTGGATGAGGGAAACACTAGCAGATTCCAGGGCTTTAGGACAGACGAGAAGGTGGAATAGAATCATAAAATAAAGAGGTGGAAAACCACTTACTGCGTGAGTGTCAAACTCACGGTGTCACATTGCTGTCACATGATGTTTCACGATGTTTTCCCCTTCGTGGAGCTGGAGTGGGCGTGGCCTGCGCATGTCCCATCCAGCCCGCGGGCCACCAGTTTGACACCGCTGACTTACTGTATGTATTTGTGCTGGGCAAATTATATGGATGCAACCATGATGTCACCAGGAACTAACCTTGATTGGAAGGAGTTTACTTTTTAACATGGCCTGCTTCCTTTCAGATTGGAGGGGAATGGAGAAAATAGATAGGCCATGGTAAAGTCTTGTAGCGAAGACTTGATTTTAAGTGGAGAAGCATTCAAATAAATTATTTTCTACCCGCAGCTTTAAGTAATTCCTTCCAAGACAGACTGAGGGCTTACTTCTGCTGAACAGATAAACTCACGTCTCTGTCATGTTAGCTGAGTTCAGAATGACTGAAAAACCACATAAATAATTCTGGTCTCCTAGATATTCCTTTTTATACACATTATGTCAGTCAAACCCAGTCTGGTCTCTTTCCATTGGGTAATTCACAGCTCTGATAGTCCCAGAATCATATAGGACTGCATACCAATTTATATTTGGAGGGCATCGTTATAGGAAAGGCAATTTTAATATGCAATACAAATGCATTCAATTTCACTGCTAAAACCACATTCATTAAATAGGCACATACAGGATCATGCTTTTAGACTGTCTAATACAGATATACAACTTGCAGCCATTTGTTACTGTTCAAAGTGACTGCCATTTGTTACTGTTCAACAGTGACTGTTCAAAGTTATAATGGCACTGGAAAAAGTGACTTATGACCATTTTTCATGCTTACGACTGTTGTAGAATTCCCATGATCATGTGATCAAAATTCAGATGTTGGCAACTGGTTCACAGTTTGAGAAAGCTCAAACTGCCCAAGGAGCTGCTGATTCAGTTCTACAGAGGAATTATTGAGTCTGTCATCTGCACCTCCATAACTGTCTGGTTTGGTTCTGCAACCCAACAAGACAGACACAGACTTCAGAGGATAATTAGAACTGCAGGGGGAAAAAAAACAATTGCTACCAACCTGCCTTCCATTGAGGACCTGTATACTGCACGAGTCGAAAAGAGGGCTGTGAAAATATTTATAGACCCCTCACATCCTGGACATAAATTGTTTCAACTTCTACTCTCAAAATGACGCTATAGGGCACTGCATACCAAAACAACTATGATAGACACAAGGACAGTTTCCCCCCGAATGCCATCACTCTGCTAAACAACTAATTCCCACAACACTGTCAAATTATTTACTAAGACTGTATTACTATTATTTTTCTCATCCTTCCTAGTACCTATCTCTTCCCACTTATGACTATAACCATGTTGCTTGTATCTTTCAATTTATATTGTTTTTATTTGTTTCCTAGTACAATTTGATAGCTTTTTAATAACCTTGACTATCACTAAGTGTTGTATCTTTTTATTCTTGATGAATGTATTTTATTCTCCTTATGTACACTGAGAGCATATGCATCAAAGACAAATTCATTGTGTGTCCAATCACACTTGGCCAATAAAGAATTCTATTTCTATTATCACTTCCAGCCGATATGTCTACTGATTGAGGAGATGAGTTTAAATCTTCTGCAAGCCAGTAGGTTTTATTTTTATTTTATTTTATTAGCATGCACATATAGCATGCCATATTTATTTAATGACAGCTGCAGTGTCCCGGGGTTATGTGATCCCTTTTTGTGACCTTCTGATAAGCAAAGTCAATGGGGAAGCAAGATTCACTTAATAACCATGGCAAGAAAGATCATAAAATGGGGCAAAACTCACTTAACAAAGGTCTTGCTTAACAACAGACATTTTGGACTCAATTGTAGTCATATTTTGAGGACTACCTGGAGATAAATTGAGGCCTGGGACCAATATCAGGCCACAATTCTTTCTGATTTGGAAACCATATTGGTCTAATAAATAAACAATCTCTTTTTACAGTTGTTGGAATTGATAGAAGTTGTGGGTGCTCCATCACTGGGGATTTTTAAGAACAGATTGGAGAGCCATTTGTCTAAATGTCATAAGGTCATTTGCTTGAGCAAAGGGTTGGATTAGAACAGGGGTCTCCAACCTTGGCAACTTTAAGACTTGTGGACTTCAACTCCCAGAATTCCTCAGCCAGCTTTTTCTGGCTGAGGAATTCTGGGAGTTGAAGTCCACAAGTCTTAAAGTTGCCAAGGTTGGAGACCCCTGGATTAGAAGACTTCCAAGGTGCCTTCCAACTGTGTTATTTGGTTAAAAATTGAGAGTATGGTTTCCTATCTTTTTGAGGAAGGGTATCATTGTAGTGTACAAAGGCTTAATATAGCTTGAACCAGTGTATCTCAATCTCATCAACTTTAAGATGTATGAACTTTAACATCCACCATTCACCAGCAAGCTGTGAAGGCTGCCAAAAAAAACCCCACCCCGTTCTATGTGTGAGATAACCCTTGCATTATGGCCATCTCTGTACATCTTCTACAAAGCATTGAAAGTCTTATTCTCTGCTTTTAACCCAGCAGGGTTTCATCTCCTTTTATAAATATTTAATTGGGGAAAAGTTGTTCATAACTATTGGAATGGATTTTTATCCAAGAGTTAAAGTGATCTAGTCACATTCATCTTTCCTTAGGAAAAAAAGTAAGTGAACTTCTGGACTTCATTTTCTTCAGTTGGCTATAGGATAAAGGCTGCTGTCTTATCATCAAAAATACAGAACTCCATATCTGGCTGTGAACCACAAACCAGCAGAATAGCCAAGAGGAACTGTTATGTTCTAACTGTTTAAACTATGTTGCATGGTTCCAACCAGGTCCAGCGTTTGAGCGGGAAAAAGCTCAAACGCTATTGGCTGGTCTGTCTGACAGCTCCCTATAAAAGGGCAAGCTGTCAGACTGCTCTTTGCTGGTTGCTGATACAAGAGCTGAAATAAAGAGCTGCTTTGGAAGTCTGTCTCCTGTCATCTCTACCCACTATCTAACAGTGGCGATGAGGGCTTGGGCCAGGAGAACTGTGACTAGCTTCTTCAGCACTTTCAACCAGCCAGGCAGACATCTTCCTGCCTCCTTCTGCCGCTATGTCCACCTTCCACCCGCCGGCGCCTTTCG
>QLTV01000453.1:716450-727220 GCA_003457575.1 Thermophis baileyi
GCTGCCTCACCACCATCTGTATTGCGCAGGTCTAGTAGTGCTCCAAAACGCCCCGCCTACCTGCGTGATTACGTATGCTGGACAGCTCCATCCAGGAGGGGAGGGGTGTTATGTTCTAACTGTTTAAACTGTGTTGCATGGTTCCAACCAGGTCCAGCGTTTGAGCGGGAAAAAGCTCAAACGCTATTGGCTGGACCTGTCCGCACAGGCCGCTGCCTCACCACCAACTGAATTGCGCAGGTCTCGTAGGGCTCCAAAACGCCCCGCCTACCTGCGTGCTTACGTATGCTGGACAGCTCCATCCAGGAGGGGAGGGGTGTTATGTTCTAACTGTTTAAACTGTGTTGCATGGTTCCAACCAGGTCCAGCGTTTGAGCGGGAAAAAGCTCAAACGCTATTGGCTGGTCTGTCTGACAGCTCCCTATAAAAGGGCAAGCTGTCAGACTGCTCTTTGCTGGTTGCTGATACAAGAGCTGAAATAAAGAGCTGCTTTGGAAGTCTGTCTCCTGTCATCTCTACCCACTATCTAACAACATCCAGCCTCCTCCTTGATGCCTTTATTTGAACGTATCCAGTGAAAAAGCGCTTTTTCCCTGACTAATTGGTTTCCCTGTCAAACTGCTCTCATAGTTAAGATTTTTTCCCCAGCAGTCAATTAGAATCTGCCTTCATCCAGCTTTAAAGGATTTGAAGATTGTTATCATATCTCCCTTCAGTCACCTTACTCAGTTCCTTCAAACTTTTTTTTGTCAAGCTCAACTTCTATTTCCTTCACCACCTTTTGCAACTTTTTATAAACCTGTTTGAAATTTCCAAGGTAGAATACAATGAAATACAGATAGCCCTTAACTTACAACCATTTGTTTAGGGACCATGGAAAGTTACAACAGCACTGAAAAAAAAGTGACTTATGGCTGTTTTTCACACTTAGGATTGCTCCAACATCCCCACGGTCATGTGTTCAAAATTTGGACAACTGACAGCTGGCATGTGTTTATGACACTTGCAGTGTTCCGAGATCATGTGTTCACGTTTTGCAACCTTCTGACAAGCAAAGTCAACGGGGAAGCCAGATTCACTTAACAATCATGTTACTAATTTAACAGTGATTCACTTGACAACTGTAGCAAGATAGTAAAATGGAGCAAACCTCACTTAACTGTCCTGCTTAGCAATAGAAATTTTGGACTCAGTTGTAGTCCTAAGTCAAGGATTACCTGTAATTATTCCAGTGATTTGTTTCTTGCAGGCTAAAACTGCACATGGCTACGTCACTGCTTGCTCATACTTAACTTACTTTTTTTTTTTTTTTACTGATACAAAGTCAGGTATCCCACATCCTAGTAAACTCTTCATGTTGTTGTTGTTGTTTTTTTGTCAAGCATATATGATTACAAGCAAAGTATTGACAAAGTATAAACATGATTGTATATATATATAATAGTACAAGCATGATTATGAGTACAAGAAGTATGAATATATGGGTACATTAGGACAGGGACGGTAGGCACGATTGTGCGCTTATGCACGCCCCTTACAGACCTCTTAGGAATGGGGTGAGGTCGATGGTAGATAATCTAAGGTAAGATAAGATAAGGTAAAGTAAGATAATCCCTAGAGTTTTGTGCTCCTCTCTGTTCAATTTCATTTTGTCTCTTTCAGCCTATTGTTCTAGCATATCAAGAAGATTTTAAATTTCATTTCTGTCTTTGAAAGTATTAATTGTCCCAATTTGGTATCAACTGGAAATTTGATAAGCACTCAAACCATGTATGGCTGAATCTTATTTTTAATCCATGCCGTATTTATGCATTACTCTATTGCATCTTGCCCCTGCTTTAGCTTATGATTTCTTTTTTTAGAATATTTCTTGAAAATACAGGCTTCAAGCCAGAATGTTATATTTTTTAAGCAACTGATGATAATATTGCAGGATTTAAGGAAGTCAAGTTAATATTCATGAATGCCTGGTAGCACAATGGCATGTCACATGTCATAACATCATTGTGCTAATGATTTGGAAGATGCAATTTGTGTTAGTTTCATCATGACATCATCATATGTCCAATGTATAGTTCATAATTTGCATGCTAATGCATAATTTGCATTAAGAATGAATGGAAATATACATGTCCCAGGATAATGTTGCAGGATCCAATCACTGGGACCATAGGTTTAGTCTCTGAGCTTGGTTGTTTTCTTGCAGATTACCCACTTAGGTAACATCATCAGTGCACTGATGATGTTACCTATGTTGTGGCCTGCCAGTGGCCAGCGGAGCTGGCGGCAGACTCGGACAGTGAGGAGGTTGGGGAGGAACATGGGCCAGTCCTGGAGTCTGGGGAAGGCTCTGATGAGTGCTCTGCATCAGAGGCAGAGATGGGGCCAGGGCCGTCTGACAGTTATCAGCTACCTTCGGAGTCGGAAATAAGTGGGGCTGAAGAACAGCTGGAGCCTGTTCCCGATGTGCGCATGCGCAGAGCTATCAGGAGAAGGGAACAATTAAGGAACAGAGGTCAACTTGGGAGTAAAAGCACAAGGTGACGCTGAATGGCCCCTCCCATAGGAAATAAATAAGAGTGAAAAGGGAGTGGTGTTTGCAGGAGACAGTTCATTTGTGTGAAGATTTGCTTATCTGAGAGACTCCTTGCGAAGTATTTCCTTGTACAGCGTTGCATCAAGAAACTATCAGCCTGGCAACTATCCAAGGACTGATAAGGTCTGTGGTTGCAATTCACCCTTGAAAGACTGTTTGCCGGGACTTTGCTGGATGTGAATGCTAAGAATTCACATTAGCCAAATAAAAAGGTTTTTTTCGGGACAAGGAGTCTGTTTCGTGATTTGGTGAAGCCTAGGTCAGAACAACATAGTTGGGTAATGAAAGGTCTGCAATAAAACAACCATGCTCAGAGAGTACCAAAGACCCCACAATTCAACCCTGTGCTATAAATATTCTCTTCTATTGGTACTCATGATAGTTTTGAAAAACATATTGTGCCATGATTAGAATATTAGTCTAACATTACAGATGAAAAGGAAATTACCGTTACAGACTTGGAATAACACAAGGATCCCCAACCCTCGGTTCCGCAGATTGTATCGGTCAGGAGCCGAGGTGGCGCAGTGGTTAGAGTGCAGCACTGCAGGCTACTTCAAGCTGATTGCTAGCTGCAGTTCGGCGGTTCAAATCTCACCGGCTCAAGGTTGACTCAGCCTTCCATCCTTCCGAGGTGGGTAAAATGAGGACCCTTATCGTTGGGGGCAATATGTTGACTCTGTAAACCGCTTAGAGAGGGCTGTAAAGCACTGTGAAGCGGTATATAAATCTAAGTGCTATTGCTATTGCTATTGCAGCCTATTTGGATTTGGCCCATGCAAGGGGCTGGCAAGTGTGTTTAGCTCCATTTGTGTGAGTGGTGTGCATGCATGAGAAACCATCCCCTCCCCCGGCTGCCACCACCGCTGCCAGTCTGCGGAGTTGGAAAGATTGGGGACCACTGGAATAACAGTTTCATTTTTCCTGACTTTAGATCAAAGGAAAGAGAAGGAAATGTGTGGCTCCAGCAGGCCTTGGTTCATGTAGCAATGGACTCCTCATGCCTGAATGCCATCTGTGCCATCAGCGTGTTGCACAAAAGCATAGTTAAATGAAGGATTAATCTCAAGTTAAAGCCCGTTGGATGAAATCACTATCTAAATTATCTCTTCTCTCTAACCCTTCACCTTCATTTCATATTACAAGATAGAAGCATTGTAGTCAACGGAGAAAAATGAATCTGAAATAGACTGGAAATCTATCAAGAAAGACACAATTTAAAGAAAACATGTTTTCATCCAGATAAGATGTTTATTGATGAAAACATTACAAACCAACATCAAACGAGAAAACCATGAAAAATACAGACGGCTTCCTTTCCTTTTAAAGTAGATCTCCAGGATAATGCTTACCAAATGCCACAAATGTGTGCAGCCGAGCATAGAAATACACAAAATCATTTTGGAATAGCTTCTGCATCTCTTGGTCACAAAAGGGTTTTTTTAAAAAAAAACCCTAAAGAGTCCAGTTCACTAAAAAAAAAAAAAACCTTTTGCTTAATACTCCACAGTAAAAATATGAGCATTATATTATGCTAATGAAATCCCCATCCGAATGATTAAAGACACTCAGTCTGAATTGGAATAAGAAAGTGAACTCCTAAAGGAGAAAAGGCGTATAAGGAAGAGACATGTATTTCAAATTCACTGCTCTCAGATATACACATATGGCAGTGGTGAAATCCAATTTTTTTTACTACCGGTTCTGTGGGCGTGGCTTTGGTGGGCATGGTGTGGCTTGGTGGGCATGGCTTGGTGGGTGTGGCAGGGGAAGGATACTGCAAAATCCCCATTCCCACCCCACTCTGGGGCCAGCCAGAGGTGGTATTTGCCGGTTCTCCAAACTACTCAAAATTTCCACTACCGGTTCTCCGAACTACTCAAAATTTCCGCTACTGGTTCTCCAGAACCTGTCAGAACCTGCTGGATTTCACCCGACATATGGGCACATTCATTCATGCATTCACATATCCTTTCTTCAGATCAGTGCCTTGCAAAGTGGTCCTTTCCCTCAATCAACTCTTCTCAATGAGGTATTTCAATGGAAGAAAGAAAAGATTAGCAATAACAATAGTATTTAGATGGATATACCGTTTCATAGTGCTTTACAGCATTCTCTGAGCGTTTTACAAATATCAACATACTAGTAGCTGGATACCCGTGCTTCGCTACGAAACTATGTGATCGGGCTTGATAAATTGACAGTTAAAGCTTGAAAATTAATGAGTAGTTACGATCGGGCTTGATACATTGACACTTAAAGCTTGAAAATTTATGTGGAATGTGTAATTCCTTAGCATCAGAGTGTGTTAATATAAGGCAACTGGCAGTTGGAACAGAGTTATTTTCACGTGGGAAGGGGGAGTAGAATGTCTAAACTCCCAGGCCACAGGCCGGATGAGTCACGTGCTGGCCACACCCACACCCAGTTTAGTGAAGGGGTAGCATCAGAGCGTGTTAATATAAGACAATTGGCAGTTGGAACAGAGTTCTTTTCAGGTGGTGAGGGGGAGTAGAACGTCTAACTCCTTAGCATCAGAGTGTGTTAATCAGTGGTGGGTTGCTACCGGTTCGCACCAGTTTGGCGAACTGGTATTGGCGGTGGTGGGAGGCTCCGCCCACCCACCTGGACATCATTAAAACACTCTGCGCATGCGCAGAAGCGTTGCACACGTGCAAAGCGTGAGCATGCACCCGCACGCTTCCGTTCCCGAACCGGTGGCAAAGGTAAGTGGATCCCACTACTGGTGTTAATATAATACAGTATAAGAAATACTAATGATCTGATGGTCATTTCCAAAAATCCTTTCTTAGCGAGCCAAGAGGAACACACGTGCCAAGTTTCAAGTTTGTAGGCTTTACCGTTCTGGAGGTTTCGTGATGAGTGAGTGGTATTTGGCTTTTATATATATAGATTGCCCCCAACAATCTGGGTCCTGATTTTACTGAACTTGGAAAGATGAAAGGCTGAGTCAATCTTGAGCCCATCAGGATTGAACTCCTGGCTGTGGGTAGAGTTAGCCTGCAATATTGCATTCTAACCACTGTGCCACCACGGCTCTTATATAACTCTCCAGTTATTGTATATTTCATACATTCTTACCATAGCTGAAACCTCAATAAGGGTAGAAGCATAATGAGATTGCTTGAAAAATTCTGAATTCTGCAATGAATATAGAGCCGTCATGGGGGTTCATGGAGGTTTGTATTTGAGTGTCTCCATGCCTCCTGATTGTTTAGAGGGAAAGAAAGAGACCAATTATAATTAGCTAATCAACGAGAGCAGTTTCTGATCCCAGTAGCAAAAATGTGGACATCTACTAGATGGCAGGAAAGCAACACAGAATATTTGAATGTTTTCTTGGGTAATGCATCATTGTAGGCTTTCATGGCTGGTATCTGATGAACAGTGTTGGTTTTAGGATTTAGTGACTGTGGACTACACAACAGATTTCCTGACAATTGGCTGGCATTTTCAGAGGCATAATGATCTATTATGCATCTTTGGATCCATCTGGCACCTTGATGCCCAGATCTGGCATCTAACAAGGAACTCTGTGTTACACCTAACTGTACTTTTATTAAAGACTGCTCTCCATTAAATAATCCTGCTCCTGGCTTCAATTTTTCCCATTAACTTCCTTTTTTTCTTCCCCTATCCAAACAATTGTGTTTACAGGTGGTCCTCATTTAATGACCACTGTTCAGCAACCATTCAGACTAATAGTGGTGCTGAATGAGTGGTAGCTATCATTGGACCTCACACGTGGGATGTTGTAGCACCCCATGATCATGTGATTGCAATTTGCAACTTCTATGTTAGCTTCCCGCAAGCAAGGACAATGGGGAAGCCATCAGGAAATCATAAACTGCAGTCATGAAAGGCCCTCCGTAACAAACCATGTGGTCTTTGCTTAACCCCAGCAATCAGGACTAGTGGAATTGTTGTTGTTAAGTGGCACAGCCATGTGGGTTGTTTTTGTTTTGTTTTGTTATGACCATGTTGTTAATGATGGAGAGTCTGGTCCCAATTAGCAGTTAAACAAGGACTAGCTGTATTTATAATACATGTTTATTTCTCAGGATTATGCACTGAAGACAGTGGGCTATGAGCCACATAAACTTAAACAATAATCAGAATAACAGAATAACAGAGTTGCAAGGGACCTTGGAGGTCTTCTAGTCCAACTTCCTGCTCAAGCAGGAGACCCTATACCAGTGTTGGTGAACCTTTTCACCAACTGAGTGCCGAAACGGAAGCGCGTGGGCTTGCACGCGTGTGGGAAACCGGAAGAGCAGCTGCCCGGTGCACACGCCAGGAAGATGATCTTCTGGTTTCTTGCATGCGCATCGTCCACCTGGTCTTCCGGTTTCTGTCACACATGTGCGTGCGAAGACCAGCTGGCCAGCACGCTGAAACCCGGAAGAGCAACAGGCGACGGCTCACGTGCCCAGAGAGATGGCTCTGCGTGCCATTTCCGTCACGCGTGCCATAGGTTCGCCATCATGGCCCTATACCATTGTCCAGTGTCTTCTAAAAAGCCTCCAGTGAGGGAGCACCCACAACTTCTGAAGGCAAGCCATAGCTTAATCAAGTAGCCAGTCTTTCAAGTCCGTAAGATTCTCTCTTTTTTTTCAATTTAACAAGAAGGTGAATATTAATAAAGGCAATGGCGAAACGTTCTTGGGCTTGATTTCATAAATAGACATGGATAAGCACTATCACAGGAAATGTCATATAAAAACCTGATGGTGTTTTAATCACCAGGATTAAATCTCAAAGCAGTAACCCAAAGGGGAGCAGAGATTGGATCTTGGAATTGGAACTGAAAGGAGAACAACCCAGAGGCAACGTCTATTGAATCTCCGAGGATCGGTTTGAAGAAATATAACCTGGAGGCGAAGAATATTCTAACCCAGTGGGTGAATTTTGAAAAGGGAAGTGCTGGGGGTGGGGGCAGAAGCTGCTCTGGCCCTACCACTGAGCTGGAAGGAGCAGAGCTTTAAAAGACCTGAAAATCAACCAGGGAAGAGAGAAAACATTGTGCTGAGTTGTGGCCAATTAACAGTCTTGGTAATGAATGCACAGCTGGCAAGAGAGGGGATGCACATTTGCACTATGCGTTTAAACAAAACCAGGCGCATTTATTGCCTGAGTGCCCAGGAGTGAAAAAAGGCAAAGCAGAAGCCAAAAAAACAGCAAAGCTTTGTGCTTAGTTAGCACAGTGGCTAACAGTGTGACATTGTGAGCTGGGGAGTTTAAGAACATCAACCAAGAATAGGAATGTCTTGTTTGGGGGCTGAAAGTTTGGGGCTCATTCAAGGAAACCAGACTAGGTAAAATGTATGCCAGACAACATCCTGGAAAGTTGTTGCCAGTCAATCACTTTGGAAGTTTGATGCCCTGTCAATCACTGTCCTAGAATGAAGCACTTTTAAGGAAGACAGAGACTGAGATTTGAGGCAAACCTTCAATCAGTCAGGTCTAACTTCTTTATTATGAGGTATGTCAGATGTGTATTTAAGACATATACTGAATTTCTCCCTGTTGATTCTTGATTTCGTCAACCATATAAAGTTGACAAATTTTAAAAAGGAGTGTTTTATTTAGAGTTCTAGATTGGCTGCCTGCAAAGGATTTTTTTTCAGAAAACATCCTTCTGTTCCTGTTCCCATTTGGTTTGCCCCATTTAGATATTATTAGAGGAAGTATTAGTGTTATACATCTGTGAGAAGCCACTTGGTTTGAAGTGTTGCAGTAAAAAGCTGATATAACTTGCTTCAGTGAGCTATTT
This sequence comes from Thermophis baileyi, assembly GCA_003457575.1. Taxonomy (NCBI): domain Eukaryota; kingdom Metazoa; phylum Chordata; class Lepidosauria; order Squamata; family Dipsadidae; genus Thermophis; species Thermophis baileyi. The sequence goes on from QLTV01000453.1 coordinate 724,841, forward strand.
ATCACTGACTTGATAGTGTTGGTAGTGTGAATTCAATGGCACTGATTCTTCAGCACCTTTTGATTATGAAGGAATGGGGTAGATCTAAAAAGTTAAGATTTCTTCTGTGGCTTCTCTTTGATGATCGTTCAATTTACTCTAAGATGTTGTTAATCTGATGTCATGTCTGGGCCAATATGCATAGAGCACATATTCTCTGACTCTTCTTGTAGGAGGTGGGTTCCTGCCGGTTCAGACTGGTTCTTTAGAACCAGTAGCGGGAATTTCCCCCTGCTTGCCGAACCGGCAGCGATGGCCGGCTGGACATGCCCCCGAACCGGCTCTCTCGGCGGCGCCATAGGCACCGCCATCTGTTTTTGGGATTTTCAGCACTGCACGGCATGGCCGTGCGGCGCAGGAGGAAGGGAACCGGCAGCGAGGTAAGTTAGAACCCACCCCTGTGTAGGATGCAGCGCTTTTTCAAAGGCAACCGGACTTCCTTTGTTTTTCCTTGAAGATGTTTCACTTCTCATCCAAGAAGCTCATCCAAGAAGTCAGAACTGAAGAAGGTCCTTGGATGATAAGCAAAAAGGAAAAACAAAGGAAAGTCTTCAAGGAAAAACAAAGAAAGTCCAGTTGTCTTTTGGAAAAGCAGCTTTGGGACAACTATAATAGAAAGAAAATGTATTTACAGGAAATAGAAATAGGCAAAACCTAGCAACTAGCTAGCTACATCCTGCAAGAAGAATGAACCATGGTGGTTAGAATGCAGTAGTACAAACTACTTCTGCTGACTGCCAGCTGACTGCAATTTGGCAGTTCAAATCTCACCAGGCTCAAGGTTGACTCAGCCTTCCATCCTTCCGAGGTGGGTAAAATGAGGACCCAGATTGTTGGGGGCAAGATGCTGACTCTGTAAACCGCTTAGAGAGGGCTGTAAAGCACTGTGAAGTGGTATATAAGTATAAGTGCTATTGCTATTGCTACAAGAAGAATCAAATGATATGTGCAAAAGCACCTTTGGGACAACTATGATTTGGATGACTAAGAATCTCCATAGACATCCTTCTATTGTAGTTATGAAATCCGTTCCACTAATCCTGGCCCAGCTCAGATCCCTATTCTCAGGAATTCTCACACATGCACTTACACAAACACACTCATACATACACACACAGCATACTAGTGCCTCCAACAGACAGAAGAAGCTTTGGTATGTCTGCCGAATCCTTTCCCAATGCTTGGAAGTGTAAGTTTGAGGCTGTGATGCAAAGCAATGTCACCAGTTCACTTTCAGAAGTAGGGAGCAGGGCAGCATTGCCTTGTGGATCTGCCTCAACAGATTAAGATGTTTACTGTTGATTGTCTCACCTTCAAACTGAACCTTCCAGCAAAGCTTTGCATAGCTTTGTCATTTCATTCGATTTACATTCCACTTTTATTCTAGAAATTCAAGCCACCCCACCCCCCTTTCCTAGAAGAATGAAATATTTTGAGGAATATTTTAAAAAGGCAGGATAAAATATTTCCCTTAAAAGAGAAATAAAAAATCTTAAGGGAGACAGAAACTCAGAGCCCCAGCTCCCTGCCCCTGGCAGATATTTTGTGCCCATTAAGAAAGACTGGGCCAGCCTAATTACAAAACAAAAGACCTTCAGCTCCAGGGTGAAGGGATTAAGACATGACCCTTCGGGGATTAACCCACTAAAACACAGAGCTCACTACATTGCACAATCTCCTAAGGGCAGTGCATCACCCTCAGAAACTTCAACCAAACTTAACTCAAACAACTTATAGAGCCAGCTATGACCCCTAATTGGCCCCCTGGGAGTCTGACAACAGCCAATAGAATACATGTTCTTGCACAGGAGCAGGAAGCTCAAGGGCAAAGCCCAAGAGAAGGTATAATCCCCCACACTTTCTCAACTCCATGTGGTCAGCTGCACCAGAACCACCCATGTGGTTCTGCTTCATCATTAAAACCATCTTTCCAATCAGCCTCCATTTTGTCTCCAGTGCTTTTCTCCCAGCTTAGAACTGAACCAGATGGATATTTCTTCCAACAGCAGCATACACACCATGGCCTTCCTCTGGGTTTTGTACAATGGTGAAATCCAATTTTTTTTACTACTGGTTCTGTGGGCGTGGCTTGGTGGGCGTGGTGTGGCTTGGTGGGCGTGGCAGGGAAAGGATACTGCAAAATCTCTATTCCCACCCCACTCCAGGGGAAGGATACTGCAAAATCCCCATTCCCTCCCCACTCCTGGGGGAAGGATACTGCAAAATCTCTATTCCCACCCCACTCCAGGGGAAGGATACTGCAAAATCCCCATTCCCTCCCCACTCCTGGGGGAAGGATACTGCAAAATCCCCATTCCCTCCCCACTCCTGGGGGAAGGAT
>QLTV01000453.1:727531-745390 GCA_003457575.1 Thermophis baileyi
GAAAATCCCCAGTCCCATCCTACTTCTGGGGGAAAGGATACTGCAAAATCTCTATCCCCCCCCCCTTCCAGGGGAAGGATACTGCAAAATCCCCATTCCCATCCTACTCCTGGGGGAAGGATACTGCAAAATCCCCATTCCCTCCCCACTCCTGGGAGAAGGATACTGCAAAATCCCCATTCCCACCCCACTCTGGGGCCAGCCAGAGGTGGTATTTGCCGGTTCTCCGAACTACTCAAAATTTCCGCTACCGGTTCTCCGAACTACTCAAAATTTCTGCTACTGGTTCTCCAGAACCTGTCAGAACCTGCTGGATTTCACCCCTGGTTTTGTCCACTAGGGTGATGCAAGCTGGATGTAACAGGTTATGGGAATGACCTTGGGAGACTTGGAAAAGAGATGCTGCCTAGGGAACAGTCAGATAAAAGGCAAGCATAGCCCACAGCTGCATAGTGGGTGAGTAAGAGGCTCAGAAAGATTCTTCCCCAAGTTATTGGCTTCAAAGGAGATGGAGGAAAAATATACTTGTAGTCTTGTAATCATACTTCTATCAATGTATCCTTGTAATAAAATAGAACTAGCTTATCTAGCCATGTTTCTTGTTTGGTAAAAAACAAGAAACTTGGTAAATCTGACAGGAGGCTAACTTGAAAGACAGCGACAGGCCTAGAGTTGCCTGGTGAGCTACTATAGCTGAGGAGGTTCCATGTCTCACAAATTCTAGTCTAATATCATAATTACTAAAGCATAATAAACACCTGAAGTGTCAAGCACCAGGGAAGTCAGCAGATCCAGGCAATTCAAATGGGTATAAAGAGTTATTGTAAGTTTGAGCTTTCTACAAGAATTTGAACTACTAACTGTCGAAACAATTTGGCGGTAGATAAGGAATTCGTGGTGGGCTGGTCTTAGATCTCTTATGAGCGTGAAAGGATTTGACTGATGATGCATTTGACCCCTCCCTTGGGCTCAGCCTGGTCATCTCCTACATAAGCTTGTGGGTTGCTTTGACCAATTGTCTTCGCCATTCTATTTCCAGCACTTGGAAAACAAGCATATCCATAGGAGTACAAGAATTCTCTCTAATACTTGTTGGCTTAATTTTGACATCCAGAAGATATTGCTTATAATAAGTACAATGGAAAACCCTGTTAAGACTACTGGCTAAATTATTAATTTAGTCCCAATTTAAGAAATCGATCCCTTAGGCAAGACCATAATGTGAATTTTCCTGACTTGCAACCATTTTTAAGTCAGGTGGAAGTAGTACATGAAGTTCAGTCTTTTTAGTGGCTTTGAGTCACCTTCAATTGAATCTATAAACTAATAGCAATTCTTTGACTCCTATGAAGGTTTTATGGTCAGTTTGGCAATAACTGCTAAGACCTTTGGGCAAAATGAAAAGCCATAGCAAGATTTATTTAAAAAGAAAAAGGAGGAGAAAATCAAAGAAAAAAAATGCCTCTAGTAAGGATGCTTGCTTTTATTGCATTTCTAAATTATGGATACATCCATTTATTCTGTCTCAGTCATGACACTGTCATGGTAAGCAGGGAATATTGTGTCTTATTCAAATGGAATTGGTGGGAACATAAAAATCTCTCTCCCTCTCTCTCTCTCTCTCTCTCTCTCTCTCTCTCTCTCTCTCGTGGCATCCACAAAATCATGTGACCAAAAATTAGGCCCTTGGCAACTAGCGTATATTTATGATGGTTACAGCATCCCGGGGTCATGTGATCACCATTTGAGAATTTCCGAGCCATCTACTGACAAAGTCAATGGAGGAAGCCAGATTCACTTAATGGCCACATGATTCACTTAACAACTGCAGTTATTTGCTTAAGGTCATAAAATTGGATGCACCTCACTTAACATCTGCCTTGGCAAGGGAAATTGAGTTCCCAATTCTGGTCATAAATCGAGGACTATTCAAATACTTCACATGTCTACATACAATGGACAAGACTGAAATCTGAAATAGTTTCCTAGAAATTAAACAATATTGCAGATAATGGGATTTAATGTGGAGCACAAATGCATCAGATTACAGTGCAATCATTGACGTCCTATTTAATATTTATCTGTTTTAACACAGGGCTGGCAGAGGAAAGATTTGTACAGTATCATCTTCTTTTTTGAAGTTGATTAAACTGTGGATGTCCCTTTATAAACTCAAAATGCATTAGCTGCCAAGAGGCCAGACTAATTTAAATTAAATACTCTGAGGATCATTGTGTTTTTTTCCCAATACAAAGATACTAAATGACTTAATTCCCAAAGGTATTTAGTATTTACAGTTCCGTATTTATTTATTTATTTAGGAGAGTGGTTTTAAAATAAGATCTCTCCAAATGTGATAAAATTATGTGGATTTCTTCCCCCATAATCTGACAACAAGATAACATCCGCCGTGATTTAATTTGAATTGGAAAATTCAGATTTGAAGAGGGAACGATTCATTTCCCATTTGCACTTTAAGAACAGACTGATTCAAAACGAACTGCTTCAAGCTTCAACCTGAGGGGGGAAAACCCCACATTTGCTCCTAGACTATAATGGGTCCCTACCCACATGTACACATCTACCCCCACACACGTTCAGCAGCTCTATTTTGGGGCAGAATGGATGAAAATAGCAAAATGGTATAAAACTCTTAATAGGACATTACTCTTCAAGCGTTTCACCACAATATTTCTCTGGAAATGTTTTCCGGTATTTCTATTAAGCAACTTTCCAACTTGCCCAGAAACACATTTATAGAGAGGTTATGCTGAATCAGTATAGAAAATGCCCTTCTTCAATTTAAGAACAACACTTTTTTTTCCCAAAGGCTTTGTGACAAATGAGCTCTTAGTTTTCCACTTCTTTTAAGGGATATCAGGCTTAGAATTGCCTTGAATGACGCTGAAGAATTGCCCGTTGAATTAGATTAGAAGGACATGTGTTTTGCTGTCTGCCTCCGATCAGAGGTTTTGTGGAGTGCCAGGTTGGCTCAAGGTTGACTCAGCCTTCCATCCTTCCGAGGTGGGTAAAATGAGGACCCAGATTGTTGGGGGCAATATGCTAACTCTGTAAACCGCTTAGAGAGGGCTGTAAAGCACTATGAAGCGGTATATAAGTCTAACTGCTATTGCTATTGCTAGAATAGTTGGCATACTCCAGGTAAAGTAAGGCACATTAGCAAATGTTGGTTTCTTCTGGGTAGGTAATACTCTAAACTCAGTCCTGGCTGGGGAATTCTGGGAGTTGAAGTCCACACATCTTAAATTTGCTGAAGTTGAGAAACATTGCTCTAGGTCAGGGGTGTCAAACACAAGGCCCGCGGGCCGCATCCGGGCCGCAATGTCGGATCCGGCCCACGGGGCCGTCCTGGAAAATGTAAGGGGCCGGCCCGCATTGCTTCAGTCTGGTCTACCCAATGCGAAGGGGAAACATCGGGCCAGCATGGCTTCGGCCCGGTCTACCCAGTGCGAAGAGGAAACATGCCAGCAGTTTGGGGAGTGGCATCAAGCTGGCCACACCCACCCAGTCGGCCACTCCCACCCGGCCCCCTGAGGTCAACCACAGCCCTGATGCGGCCCTCAATGAAATTGAGTTTGACACACCTGCTCTAGGTTGTTCTTAGGAGCAATAGAAGCTGGTTGTCACAATGAGAGATAAGGCCACAAAAAAAGAGGCAGGGACATACCCTGGACTCATATTGGGTGGACCACACTCTTTAAAATTTGCCATTTGGAAGCAAGGCAAATCAGTCTGAGCTACTCCAAGATTCAAGTAGAAAAACAAATTTGGTTTATAAGCAGAAATGGAGAAACTTTTAAATGCATATGGTTCTTTTGTTTCCTGGTAGAAAGGAGAGGACATGATCAGTATGGTAGACTCTTTAAAGGACATTAGCAATAGAACATTTTTCTCACAAACGTTTCTGTGAGACATTTGTCCAGGTTTTCACAATGCCATTATTTATTTATTTTTAAAATCCCCCTTTTTCTTCTAAGAAAGAGATATCAGGAATGAGAAATGAACTGTTCACAAGCCTTCAAAATGTCCAACGAAAAGCCCAAGTTGTGATATTTGCAGAAACTCCCATGTTTAAAATCAAAATGTTAAAAAACGTTTCTGCAAAAAAAAAAAAGAGTTACTTTTTCATCTACTTCCAGTTTAAATTCAGACCCAAGTCAGCAAAACAGGAGAAGGCTTTTGTCAAGACTTAGACAGTGGGAATTCTTGCTCTTTTAGGCCTGTCAGCAGCTTTGAATGCCATTGACCAAGGTATCTTATGATACCAACCTATGAGGTTGGTAGTGAGAAGTTTTATATAGCAATGTTTCTGCTCCTATTTTAGTGAATCATCCCAATCAGTAATGGTAGAAATCCATAGAAGAATGCAATGTGTTCCATATGGGGCTGCCCTTGGAGAGTTTCTGGAAGCTACAGCTGGTGCAGTATAGCAATAGCAATAGCACTTAGACTTATATACCACTTTACAGTGCTTTACAGCCCTCTCTAAGCGGTTCACAGAGTCAGCATATTGCCCCCAACAATCTGGGTCCTCATTTTACCCACCTCGGAAGGATGGAAGGCTGAGTCAACCTTGAGCCAGTGAGATTTGAACCACCGAATTGCAGCTAGCAGTCAGCTGAAGTAGCCTGCAGTACTGCACTCTAACCACTGTGCCACCTCGGCTGCACAAGCAGTTCTGGGTGCCTCAAGGACTGCACAGGTAACACCTTGGCTACGTCAGCTGCACTGAGTGCCAGTTTGCTTCTATTGTAGATCCAATTCAAGATGTTGGTTATCGCCTTTAAACTCCTTCATGGCATGGAACCAGGTTATTTGAGGATAGATCTCCCTATTTATTTATTCATCAATGGCTGATGCCTTCTTTCTATCGGTCCACGATAGAAAGTGTCCTCACATACTGCATTACAGTATGGTACGCTGGTTTAACAGCTGCGGACAGGAAGGCACTACAGAGAGTGATCAACTCGGCACAAGAAACCATTGGTTGCCCCCTAACACCACTGGATGACATTGCCAGGTCTCGCTGTTTCAGCAGAATGAGGAAGATACTTAGGGATGATTCACACCCTGGCCAGTCTCTCTTTTGACTTTTACCATCGGGCAGAAGACACCGAAGTATAGCCAGCCAGACAAACAGGTTTAAAAACAGCTTCTACCCATGGGCTGTCAGACTCCTAAACACAATATAGCACCACAAATTTCACTGGTGCCAGTGTAGTGTGTAATATGTATATACCATAATATAAGATCATACACCTGAGTAATATACATGTTGCACAGAATATGTTGTACATATGGAAACATATAACTAGTTTTTCCCCATAACTACTTGTATAAGGGTTATCCTTTATATTATTCACATTGTCTTGTATGAACTGCACCAGTAGAGGCTAAACCAATTTCTTTGTATACATGATGTACAATGACAATAAAGGCTTTGACTTTGACTTATTTCTTCAATCCATCCCATCTGGTCAGGCAGGGAGAGTTTGTTACAGAAGAATTTTGACTGGTGTGGTCTAGGAAGAGAGCTTTCTCTGCCATTGCCCTCGCTTTATGGAATATCTTGGCCCCTGAAGTGAGATTGGCCCTCACTCTCTTGGCCTTCCAAAAGAGTTTGAAGACCTGAGTTTTCCAGCTGGTATGGGGATCAAAGAGCAGCATTCAACCCTGGAGGTAGTTCCATCCTCATGTTAACTTACCTTTTAACTTGCTTTTAATTCTGATTTTAATTGTTATTAAGTAATTTAGAATAGAATAGAATAGAATAGAATAGAATAGAATAGAATAGAATAGAATAGAATAGAATAGAATAGAATAGAATAGAATAGAATAGAATAGAATAGAATAGAATAGAATAGAATAGAATAGAATAATAGAATAGCAATAGCTTTATTGGCCAAGTGTGATTGGACACACAAGGAATTTGTTTTCAGTGCATAAACTCTCAGTGTACATAAAAGATATAAGTGATAAATCATGATCACAGTCATCATAAATACATTCATCATGAATTTTGTTTTTATTTGTATATTTATAGCTTTTATTTGTAGCAATGGCAGACTTATATACTGCTGTAAGCTCTAACCACTATACTAAGTGGTTTACAGAGTCAGCATATTGACCCCAACAATCTGAGTCCTCATTTTAGCAACCTCAGAGGGATGGAAGCCTGAGTCAACCTTGAGCCGGTCAGAATCAAACTCCTGGCAGTGAGCAGAGTTAACCTGCAATACTGCATTCTAACCACTGAGCCACCACGGCTCATCCAGAGTCACTTAGATAGTGAGATGCACAGTATCTAAATTTGATCAATAAATGAATAAATATTTGTGGACTGATGTTCCTAGGCGGAATGATAATCAGGTGGCTGTGATTAGCCTATGCATTGGAATGTGTTGTTGCCATTCAGATGTTGATCTGTTTTGATTTTATTCTTTGTAAATTCATTTTGAGCTAGTCAGTGTGAAAATACACGCAGTGAATGAATCAATGCTGCTTCTCAGTTTCCCCATGCATTTGTTTGGCCACAAATAAGCACACTAAATGACCTTTGCTCAGCTCCAACAGGGCTCCTTTTTAACATTCTTATATCTGTGTGATACCAGGCAAGAAAAAACTAGAATCCGCAGCGTTTTCCCTGGCTGAGCTAAAAATGGTGTTACGTTTTCCACTCTCCCTCTTACAGTTTTAGAGAAGGTAGAAATGACTTTGCGAGAAATGCCATAATAACACCAGCCCTGAACAGTTCTTCGAACCCTCCTCACCCCCCTAGGGTTTGACATTGTTCCTGTGCAAAGGCTTTGCAGAAAATGCACACTGTTTAATTAACACCGGAACACCTGCTTCCTAATATTCCACTTCAATGCTACGGAACTTAATTAAAACTTATTAGATTCACAATGCATTTGTCCGTGTGTTCGCGCACATGCACATTTATGTATAAAGCAGCATTGATTGCGAAGGCAAAGCAATTCGGTAATGCTTTGGGGTGAGTGGAGACAGAATGTCTGGCTGTTAGATGATAGCAGCAGCATTTCAGATAGTAAACAGATGCTGGAATAATTCATCAATACCCATAAAAAAAAATCCACTTGCCGGGATCTGAAACCAATCTTTTAAGGCTGGAAGAATTCAGTTAAGGCTCCCCAGAAAAGAGAGAAAAATGAAAATAATAAATGATGACATTTAGTCCGAAGTAAAATAAAGTAAAATATCAGGCAAATGAAGAACTGTGTGCTTGTAAAATTTGTAGGTGGTTCCAATGGAAGAGGGGGGGGGGGGAAGTAGCTTTCAAAATTTCTCAATCCCACATAGTTAAATCAAATGGAGGATTTCATTATTTATTGTATTATAATATGGTTAGGCCACCAGTTTTATAACTGTCTTTCATAATTGGTGTCTTCCAGATATGTTCATGTTTCAGCAACAGTCCACACATCCCATCCCACAAATATCCAGCCAGTGACAGGAAAGACACAATTATGCCTTCAGCATTTGCTAACTACACATGGAGGCTTAGGACATAAATTTCAACTCATATTAACTTAGCGTTCATCAGTGGAACAGTAGACCTAATAACAGAATAATAAAGTTGGAAGGGACCTTGGAGGTCTTCTAGTACACCCCCCCCTTGCTCAAGCAGGAAACCCTATAACACAACGGTTCTCAACCTGTGGGTCGCGACCCCTTTGGGGGTCAAACGACCCTTTCAGGGGGTTGCCTAAGTGCGCGCTAGCCCGCCATCTTGTTGCCATGCCCCCTTTGTCAATTCATCGCGCGCAGGGAGGGGTCACGGCGGGGGTTGCGGTGGCAGGGCGGGGGTCGCAGCATTAGGAAGGTTGAGAACCACTGCTATAACACTTCAGACAAATGGTTGTCCAATCTCTTCTTAAAAAGTTCCAGTGTTGGAGCATTCACAACTTCTGGAGGCAAGTTGTTCCACTGATTAATTGTTCTAACTGTCAGGAAAGTTCTCCTTAGTTCTACTGTAGGTTGCTAATGTTGTTCATCGTTTTCTTTGTGCACTTTTCTGCATGTCTGACTGCTTTTGCACACGGCTGGAATAGATGAAAGATTGCTGCAAACAAAAGCTTTAGCAGGGCTCATTTTTAACATATACAAATGAGAACCTTTTTCAGTGTAGATTAGAGTCCTTCTCCTTCATGTTTTCCCCATTAATTCTCATTTGGAGTGAGAAGTGCTGACTCAGTATAAGACTGCAACCAATGGAAGCGGCTGATGATGGTGGTTTCCCCCCCCCCCTTCTTTCCATTATTGAATTGGAGGGAATGCCGTTTTCATCCATTTCTATTGAATTTTGAGACTGAATATGTATCGGGCAGGCCTTGCCTTTGGGGAAGTCGTTTTAGCATGCTGTGTGTTCCTACATTAGCTGAATCCCTTCATCTCTGACATAAATGGGATGTGCAAAACAGAGGTGGGTTCTTACCAGTTCTATCTGGTTTTTTAGAACCGTTAGTAACTCGGCAATGACGTCATGGAGCCAGTTCTGTCGGTGTCTCTGTGGGCGCCGCCATCTTGGATTTTGCTTCTGCGCATGCGCAGAAGCTATTTTTTTTTATTGCTGCGGGCGTGCGCATGCACGGCATGACCCTGAGCGAACCGGCAGCAAAAGGATACAGAACCCACCCTTGGTGCAAAATGAACAAGGCATAGGTTGCACACTTTTTCACTGGCAAAATATGATGGCGATTCAGCTGCTATCCCATGCCGGTTCTCCCTATTGTTGCAAGAAAAGTGGCTGAGATATTCCTTATATTGATGAAGCCCAATGTTTCTCAAACCTGGTAACTTTAAGGTGTGTGGATGTCATCTCCCAAAATTTTATAGCCACATAGTGTTCTGCTTTGGGAGCAGCTTTGGAGATAGTAAGTTAGGGGAGCAACAGGTTGGCAGGAGAGCAAAGGAATGAAACCAAACTCTGGCAAGATGGAATGACTCTGGATTTGGCGTTCTTTGGTCCATGGAGAATTGCCATCTATGGTCTTGGATGGAGTTGCACTGCCCCAGACAGAACTGGTGCATAATCTGGGGGTTCTCACAGACTCACAATTCCTGCTCAAGAAGCACATTGCAAACTAGGCCATTGCATAACTGGGTGTCAGTTATGTCCTTTCCTGGACCAACAATCCTTGCTCATAGTTACCCCATGCCCCAATCACCTCCAGTCTTGACTATTGCAATGCTCACTACATAAGGTTGCCCTTGAGATGTATCCAGAAACTTCAATTGGTTCCAAAAGCAGTGGCCCACATGGTTTTGTGCAAAACTTTATTTGCACATGTGCCACCTCGCTTGCGGGAGCTGCATTGGCTGTGAATTTGCTTCCAGGTCTTATTCAAGACGCTGATTGTCACATTCAAAGCTCTACATGGCTTGGAACCAGGTTATTTGAAGGACCTTCTTTTCCCTGTCATATCTACCTGACCCGGCAGAGCATGAGAGCAGGTCCATCTAGTGGGGCCAAAAAGAAGGGCCTTCTACATGGTGGTTCTCTCCCTCTGGAACATCATCCCTACCGAGATAAGATTGAGGGGTCCTTGGTGTTCTCTGAGCTTACTTGTTTCCTTGCAGATGTTTCATTCCCCAAACTAGGTAATATCATCAGTGCTAGTTTGGGTAATGAAATGTCTGCAAAAAAACAAGCAAGCTCAGAGAACAGCAAGGACCCCTCATGTCAACCCTGAGCTACAAATATTCTTCTTTATTAGAGATAAGATTGATCCTCATTTTGACACACTTTCACACAGCCCCAAAGACGTGGTTCTGCTAACAGGCCTGTGGGGACCCCAGAGTGATATGGAGCCCATCAAGTGGCTGATCTGATTGTTGTTGCCAGAGGGCTGGGTGGTTGCTGTTGTTGTGTTGTTGTTGTTTTGGTAGTGGAGTTTTATCTTTGTAAGCTGCCCAGAATCACCATGAATGAGTAAATTTATATAAATTTTCTAAACCAACCCACAAACAAACGAATTTAACAAATCTTTGTCCCATTCAAACAGTAGAAGCCATGAATCACTGTATTGTCTATTAAAATGAATTTATACATCACCTGTAAGACACTTTCTCTTCTTAATGTGTAGAACAGCATTAACTTTGTATATTAATGATTTACTTTATGCTTAACTGTTCTAGAACCATCATACTCAATAATTCCTAATAATGAATTATAGTGGTAAGCAATGTGTATTATTCCTATGAAACAGAAAAATCTGCCTCGTTTTTTTAAACTCTCCTACAGCATTCCCAAAAGTTCCTCAGCAGGTTCCTCCTGCTCATCCCCTTTCTTTTCTCTTATGCCTTCCTTGTCACAATTTCACATTTTATTTATTTTGATCAATCAGTCTCTCAGTTCTTATAGCTACCCATCTCACAAGAGTGACTCTGGGTAGCTGACATAAAATTAAAGCTCAGTTTAACAAACTGAACAACAACAGTAATAATCATATAAATACACATTTCATTGGGACCTTGATAGAAATAAGCACCTATAGGGAGTTGTTCTCCCCTTTGGGGAAAAATGGAAAGATGTGGAAACAGGTGCTCAGGATTACAACATAGTTAAGTAGGAGATCACCTTTATAGGTGGAGGAGCCGTAGTGGTGCAGTGGTTAGAATGCAGTACTGCAGGCTACTTCTGCTGACTTTTAACTTTTATTGCTATTTCTATGCCGCCCAACTCCCAAGGGACTCTGGGCAGCTTACAGCAAATATAAAACTTATTAAAATATAAAAAGCATTATTAAAAAAAATACATAATAAAAAGCATTTAAAAACAATTAAAAACCCATACACAACTTTTCATGGCCGGATCTCGCCAAATTGCAGAAGCGAGATCAACGGCCCCAAGCCTGCCGGAACAGCCAGGTCTTTACCGCTTTCCGGAAGGCCAACAGGGTGGGGGTAGTCCGGATCTCAGGAGGGAACTGGTTCCAGAGGGCCGCGGCAGCCACAGAGAAGGCCCTCCCCCACGGGCCTGCCAGCCGGCACTGTTTAGCTGACGGGACCTGGAGGAGCCCAACCCTGTGGGATCTTACCGGTCACTGGGAGCTATGTGGTAGAAGGCGGTCTCGAAGATAACCTGGCCCTGAGCCTGACTGCAATTTGGCAGTTCAAATCTCACCAGGCTCAAGGTTGACTCAGCCTTCCATCCTTCCGAGGTCAGTAAAATGAGGACCCTGATCGTTGGGGGCAATATGCTGACTCTGTAAACCGCTTATACACTGTGAAGTGTATAAGTCTAAGTGCTATTGCTATTGCTATAAGAGATTTCTGAACATGCAACCAACCACCCCAGTCACATTAGGGTGATCTGAGAGATATACAGTATTGTTTTCCATCTTTGTCATATCATTTGACTTCTAAAGGCTGGTTTTGATTGGACCCAAAGATCCAAAATCCTCTCTTTCATTCTAAAAGCAGATTCCCTACAGTCCGTAGCCTTCCTGGTTTCTCTTCTTACTTTCCATTAAACTCCTCTAGCAATGTTACTATCTTCACTGAGAAGGAATCGTGCCGTTCAGAAATTGGCAAAGAAACTGTTCTTCCTGTGAAAAAATCAATATCCATGTTCTCTCTCCAGAAACTTGGATAATGGTGGGAGGCCTTGGTTTTAACCTAACAGTGGTGGAATGAACTCAAGTAGTGAAGGAATTCTTGCTTTGTCTCACAGGCAGACAGGCAGTTAAAAGTCCAAATCACTTGTTGTGACCCAGCGTAGCAAACCCCCAGAAATGACACACACACTTGTCCAAACTAAAGTAGGTTTTATCACTAATCAAGGCTTAGTGATCATTTAAGTTCAGAGTTTCTCCCCAAAGTGCTTGTTAACATTCACACTTTGGAGTTCAAAGACAAAACAAAACAAACAGATTATGAAGACCTTAATTGCCTCAAATTGCTGGAATTGCTGGAATAATCAGAAGCCCGGTAAAGACATCTGTTGTTTCCAGCAAAATTGCCCTTTGTGAGTCAACCTTATATAGGCTTAGGGCGTGGCCCCTCTGCCTGCAGGGTTACCTGTGAGTAGACCTCCTTCTGCAAAGCCACTCTTGCCGGCTAGCTGCCCTGCGTGCCCTAGCATCAATCAGAGGCCCCTCCTCTTCACTGGAGTCACTGAACTCCTGCTGATGAGGTGCAGAAGGCCCTGATTGAGTATCGTCCTCTGGCCCTGATTCCTCTTCGGTCTCGGACTCCGGTGCCGGAGCTACAGACTGCTCTTGCCACCCTATGGTCTGTTCTTGTTCTTCCGGATCCATGAGCAGCTGCTCGGGACGGGGCCAAGCCACAACATCACTCTTTAGTTATGGTGGAAACAAAAATAGGGTCAGCCTGATGGAAGCATCGCCAGAAATCTCCAACCATAAATGAATTCCTCCATTGTCCAGTAGATTTATTTTCTATTGTATATCCTTCTGTTCAGCGGTGAAACCTACTTACCTTCCCTACTGGTTCGGAAGTGCACGCTGCGTGCGCATGCACTCCCTCCGCTCGCACGCTTTTTAACCCGCGCTCCGCTAGCACGTGTGCTTTTTCACCCTCTGCGCATGCGCAGAACGCTTTGCGCATGCGCAGAGGGTTTATAAGAAGAAAATGGCGATGTCCGGGTGGGTGGGTGGAGCCTCGCACTGCTGCCATGACCAGTTCTCTGAACCACCGGCTGCTGCCGCTACCGGTATGCCCGGACCGGGCCGAACCAGTAGCATTTCACTCCTGCTTCTGTTTATTAATAAAGTTGACAGTCCTTCTCTTAAAAGTCATGTTTTCGTTCTTCATTCATTTGACCAAAGGACGGACAGAACATAAAAATTGCTAATTTCTTCTGCTTTTGGTTTATTTTATAGTTTTTTCAAGTCTCACAGCAACTATCCACCTCTATGTTTTTCTTCTGCAAAGACAAAAAAACTACCTTACGGCAAGCCTAACCCAATCTCTGTCATCAATTGGGTTTCCCCCCTTAACTTTCCAACCTATGAAAGGGAGAAGGGCCAGTTTGGGAAGGGGAGGGGAAAAGAATCTATATTTCTGTGTATTGTACAGGTAGTCCTCGATTTACGGTACAAATTTAGATTAGTGATTGTTCAAAACTTACAACAGCACTGAAAAAAGACCTGTGACCATTTTTCACACTTATGCAATCAAAATTCTGATGCTTGGCAACTGGCTCATATTTATGATGGTTGTCGTGACCCGTGATCCCCTTTTGAGACCTTCTGACAAGCAAAGTCAACGGGGAAGCCAAATTCACTTTACAGCCGTGTTACTAACTTAACAACTGCATTGATTCCGTTAACATGGCAAGAAAATGGAGCAGAACTCACTTGACAACTGTCTCAGTTAGCAACAGATATTTTGGGCTCAGTTGTGGTCATAAGTCGAGGACTACCTGTAACTGCACCAAAATTTCTTCTTGGAACTCTAGCTATTTTAAAGGGGGGGAAAAGCATGAATGTCAGGCTGTTTATTCAGGTCACCTGTAATTTCTCTATGCAGCTACTCCATTGTATTTGGAGTACAACGTTTGCAGTGTATGAAGAGGTCTTCAATTTCCATTAACCCACAACAAAGGCTCGTTAACAAATGGCCACCTAGTATCTTGAGTGAGAATTCCTCTCTGTTTCTCAATAACTTACAAATTATAGCATATAAGTGTTGCTTGAGCAGAGTCCACAGGATTGTCTAGGTCTAGGATGCTACATGTCCTCTTCATGACTTGTTTTCCTTGTTACCTTCTGGGAGGAGGCTTCGTGGCAGGGGTGAAATCCAGCAGGTTCTGACCAGTTCTGGAGAACTGGTAGTGGAAATTTTGAGTAGTTCGGAGAACCGGCAAATACCACCTCTGGCTGGCCCCAGAGTTGGGAGGGAATGGGGATTTTGCAGTATCCTTCCCCTGCCACGCCCACCAAGCCACGCCCACCAAGCCACACCACGCCCACCAAGCCATGCCCACAGAACTGGTAGTAAAAAAAAATTGGACTTCACCACTGCTTCATGGTATCTAGATTATTCAGTCACAGTTTTGTTCCATATAGAATCAATCTTGTCAACTCTTCTCTTTCCTCTATGTATTCTCTCTCTCTCTCTCTCTCTCTCTCTCTCTCTCTCTCTCTCTCTCTCTCTCTCTCTCTCTCCTTCTGTCGTTCTTTCTTTTCGTGTGTGTGTGTGTGTGTGTGTGTGTGTGTGTGAACGTGCGGGCACAGATATATATTTATGTATGTATATAGCATGTGTATATGTGTATTATGTATGTGTTTGGGTAAATATATACTTTCTTTTGAGAGCAGGCAACAGAATTTCATTTTTAATGTGGGCCAGTGTGCTCACAGTAAAAAACAAATGACAATAAAAGTTATCGTATCTTAAATTCCTAAATGTTCCTGTCTTTTAGCTATCCTTTTCCCTCTGTTCAATTAAATCTTAAATCTTTCGGCTCTTCGCATAGTGAACATAATCCAATCCCTTAATTTTTGTGGCTCCCTTTTTTTAAAAACATCTTTGAACTTGGAGCTTGGCAAGAAATCTGAAATGTCATTAATCCTTCATTCATTTGTACAGTTATTCCATCAAAGCATTTTTATGATTTATGTAAATGACACATGCTCCATTCAAATTTAGCTTAGCTATAAGCACGCTGCTCCTACTACTTTTTTTTAATGAAAATGGGCAGATACAGCTATTGATGGTTCTTTTCTTATGCCAATTCCAAAGTCTGAAATAACTTCATGAAACATGAAGAAACTTATGCACACCTCTCTGAATCTTAGGTTTTTCTCACTGTTGAAATGAATGAATCTTGTACTTTCAATCTGTCATTCAGATTCCTCGAATCTCATATTTTGTTTCACAATTAGGAAAAAATATATGAATCCTTACCATAATCTTATTAAAACACACCCACGTACTTTTAATTTTTCCTGTCTATATTGACTGAATTTGGTAGATACTATTATCATATTTGGAGAGTGCTATATTGAATCTGCTTCTTATGAAGCTGATAAAAACAGCTTAAGTGACTTTTTTCAATGCCGTTGTAACTTTGAACAACTTTGTCTGTCAGAAGAAAAGGCAAAACAACAAGTTAAATAGTTGGCATCCTAATTCGCTACTACAATCATTCAAGCCTTCTGCCTGGCTTGTTGTATGAATTTTACTTTCTTCCACATTCAGTAAATGATAGCTTCTCTTCTAGTAAATAAATATGGGAGTTAAATAAATTTACAACTTGTAGAGATTCTCAGTCATCCAGGTCATAGTTGTCCCAAAGGTGCTTTTTTCAGGAGGCAACTGGACTTTCTTGTTTTTTCTTTTGAAGACGTTTCGCTTCTCATCCAAGAGGCTTCTTCAGCTCTGACAGGACAGTGGGGAATGGAAGGATTTATATTCCTTGCAGACAGCTGGTCATTTGCATCCTTTTAGAGGGTCCTTGAAGCACTTGGAGGTTTATCTGTGCCCTCAGGGTCACCTGAGTAGTGCTCCTGGTTCCTGTAGTCTGCAATTTTTCCTCTGGAAATTCATTCCTACTCCCACACCATTAAAAGCGTGTTCATCCCAAATTGCATAGCTAAAAGTCTGCAAGGAGTATAAATCCTTTCATTCCCCACTATCCTGTCAGACAGGGGTGGGTTCTGGATACTTTTGCTGCCGGTTCGCTCAGGGTCGCGCCATGCACGCAGAAATCAAAAAATAGCTTCTGCGCATGCGCAGAAACAAAATTCAAGATGGTGGCACCCACAGAGATACTGACAGAACGGCTCCGTGACGTCATTGCCGAGTTACTAACAGTTCTAAAGAACCGGATAGAACTGGTAAGAACCCACCTCTGCTGTCAGAGCTGAAGAAGCTTCTTGGATGAGAAGTGAAACGTCTTCAAAGAAAAAAACAAGAAAGTCCAGTTGCCTCCTGAAAAAAGCACCTTTGGGACAACCATGACCTGGATGACTGAGAATCTCTACAGACTTTTAGCTATACAATGGATCCCCCCCACAAAAAAAATTGATGAAAAATTGATGAAAAAGAGAAGGAATTATTATTCACAGCTTGATAAATAGTCATAAAATTTCTTACTAATCCCTGAGATAGCCATTTTCTTTTCAATGTCTTTATTAAAAATCCCTACTAAAAATTTGCCCTTTAAACAGCTTTCTTGCACTGAATTTATATTTTCAATGAGTTATATATACTATAACACCAACTTCTATTCTTACTATGATCCAGAAGATGTAGAATTTATTCATTTATATCTCATGCCCAGCAATTTATATTTATTTCTTCTGAATGCTCAACTTGCATTTTTATGTCTTATTCATGCAACTAAGAGATAGATTCTTTGCCTTTTAAGATATATTCCTTTCCCCACACATAAATTTACACTCTTGGTTGGAAAACTGATAGTTTATGTCTCCATGTCTGCTTCTTTTTGAATGGCCACTCTTACATATTGACAAAATAAGGAGGACATATGCCATAGAAAGAGGCTCTGAGAGGAAAAAAAATTGTATAAAGCAGTGTTGGTGAACCTTTTTGGCACCGAGTGCCAAAACGGGAGCACATGCGTGCGCGCGCGCGCCAGAAACCGGAAGAGCAGCTGCCCGTTGCACATGCGCATGCCGGGAAGATGATCTTCCAGTTTCCGGTGCACGCATGCGCACCAGCCAGCTGATCTTCATGCATGCCAGAAACTGGAAGACCAGGTGGCCAGTGTGCATGCACGTGCCGGAAACTGGAAGATCATTTTTCCAGTGCACGCTTGCGCACCGGGCGGCTGCTCTTCCGGTTTCCGGTGCTCCCGCGCATGCGAAGACCAGCTGGCTGGCGTGCCAGAACCCGGAAGAGCAACGGGCGACGGCTCACGTGCCCGAAGAGATGGCTCCGCATGCCACTTTCAGCACGCGTGCCATAGGTTCGCTATCACGGGCATAAAGGATACATTTATAAATAACATATTAAAAATAATATATAGAACTATTTTATTCTGTATACACATTTGGTAATATTTGGCAAGGTGAGTTTGTTCCAGATCTTATTCTTGTGGGACCTTAGAGATGGACCTTCTCTGGACCAGCATCTCCCAAACATCCATATGACTCAAAGTCTGTAGAGATTCCCAGTGATCCAGGTCATGGTTGTCCCAAAGGTGCTTTTTCAGGAGGCAACTGGACTTTCTGGTTTTTTCTTTTGAAAGAAAAAAAATGCAGACTACAGGAACCAGGAGCACTACTCAGGTGACCCTGAGGACACAGATAAACCTCGAAGTGCTTCAACAACCCTCCAAAAGGATGCAAATTACTAGCTGTTTGCAAGGAATATAAATCCTTCCATTCCCCACTATCCTGTCAGAACTGAAGAAGCTTCTTGGATGAGAAGCGAAACGTCTTCAGAAGAAAAAACAAGAAAGTCCAGTTGCCTCCTGAAAAAGCACCTTTGGGACATCCATGACTCACACACCCTATTATATTTGCAGTTCTGGCTGTGTCAGCACACCATACAGAATCCCTTGGGGTCCATGTCCTTGATATGTGTTCAACAATCCCTTTGAAGCTGGTGTTGGGTGTCTAGTAATGTCTAGTAATGTCTAGTAATGTTATGGTCATCTATCATTACCTATTTGTTTGTTTTCAGTTAAATTATTCAGTTCAGTGAAGCGGTGGACGTGATGTGCCGGTACCTGGAGGCTGTGAGGGTCTGGATGGGAGTTAACAGGCTCAGACTTAACCCAGACAAGACCAAGTGGCTATGGGTATTGCCTCCCAAAGACTATGTCGACTGTCCATCCTTGGTTCTGGGGGGGGGGAACTGTCCCCCTCAGAACGGGCTCGT
>QLTV01000453.1:791176-816060 GCA_003457575.1 Thermophis baileyi
CCAGAAACAAACAAAATGAGTTGTTACCAAAATATTTCATTATATGTGAATAAGGAATGAGAGTAATAATAATGGGGAAAAAATGACAATTGTAATTTTACCACTCTCCTTCTTAAGCTCCATAAGTATTAATGATATATTATATTCAGTGTATTTAGATGTTTCATAGATACTTTTTATGCTTTTCTATTTCACTTGTTATTACTTTTCAAGTATTGGAAGATCTTTTATTCACAGTGCTTTTAAGTATCATAACTTTTAGTCATGCTTATTTACTCATACAGTCAAATCAAAATTGGCAGACAGTGTTAAGAACTTGATTACACACCCCTTCCATTCATTTATAGTTTACCCATCTTTCCCATGTAAAATTCTTCTATTTTTGTATATGTACTTTCTAGTTTGATACATTCTCAAAAGTGTTTTCATTAATTCATGAGTGAATATTTACTCTAATGAAAAAATTGAACTGTGAAACTTCCTTAAAAACTTTCCAAAATTTCCAAACTTCTGCCTATTTTTCTCATAAACTGCATATGACATGAAACTGCTTGTAATAAAACTTCATAAAGTTAGTTATCAGAAAATAAGAAGTATATCCCCACCAACCATTAGTTTAGTCACCTCACAAATTCAAAATGTACTTCTTTGGAAAACGCCATGCATATATGCATATTGTCTAATTCCAGAGATCTGTCCAAATTAGAATCTTGCCCACTGATGAAGATCAATAAATGATCTCTTGATGTTCCAGATCTTAAAGAACAGAGTATAAAAAATGGAAAAGAGTCAAATGATCCTAAAAAATTTCTACTTTTTAAGTTTTTTCTTTAGTAGGTAATTTTAAAAATATACATAAGGTGATGACGAGGAAGAAAAATTGGTCTAAATATAAATATATAATGTGTTATCATGTGAGATGTAGGGGAAAGAAAGGAAGGAAGAAGAAAAGAAGGAAGAAGGAAGAAAGGAAAGGGGAAAAGGGAAGAAAGGAAAAAAGGAAAAAGGAAAGGAAAAAAGAAAAGGAAGGAAGGAAGGAAGGAAGGAAGGAAGGAAGGAAGGAAGGAAGGAAGGAAGGAAGGAAGGAAGGAAGGATTTCTACAAATGCTGGAAAAACTTTTAAAGCAAGATCAACAAACTATGTGCCAAATTAAACTAATGAAAGGAACTAAGCAAACATAAGTTTGTGTGAAAAGAAGAAACAACTTGAATTAGTCCCAAATAACCCAAGTCAAACACATGCCAGGTTTTCCACATATATACAAAATATTACTTTGGTTTCAACCCCTAATAAAAACCCTTTTAAAAACATCCTTTCAACAACTGAGAATTTTCCCAAAGGGTCCTTCAACTGCACCACTGAAAACGTTTTCTGTTGACTCACATTTTTACTCTGTTCTTGGCTGATCCTGCAACTTAACACAGCCGAACTTCCAGAAAGCAACAACCAACAGTCACCATAAACAGATACTTCCTTGCGTCTTTTGCTTCTGAGGCTCAAGAAGTATTTAAAAAAAAAAAATACTACGGAACAAAAACTACAGTCCACAAAGGGGACGGTTTTATTTTTCTCCTGCGCCCACCTGTCTGTCTGCTGCCTTTTTTTCCCAAAACTCCAGCCAAGAGGATATTTACCTGCAACGTCAGCCTACCTACCGGTTTTAACTTTCAAGCCAGAGGTGATGGTGATGTTGATCATTTCTTCCCCGGGCAAACTCAAGAAGACGAAAAGTCGAAACGGCTCTAGCTACACAAATCCATCAAAAGCTCTGAAGTCTGACTTGGGTTCAAAATTAGCCCACTAAAACTACACCCACCTCCGCGCGCGGAGACGCACCCACACCCACACGTATTCCACCCGTTCCTTCTACCGGCAAAGACAAGGTGGTACCCACTTACCTCTCTGCCCTTCTCGTTCCTGTTGGCTCTTCCTCGGTTTGGTGGGGTTCTGTCCAAGTGCCTCTCGGATTTGGGCAGCGCTCGCGGGGGGAAGGCAACGAAGCTAGAGTTTTCTTCCCACGATGCGACGGTCCTCCTTTAATCCCAAGCAGGGCATCGATTTCTGCTGCGCGAAACGAGGAAACGCTCAGGTGCAAAACAGCATCCTCCTTTCGTTTTCGAGATTGGCGGGTGGGTTAAGGTTACCCTCCTCTATCTCTCTCAACCTTTTTTTTTTTTTTTGCTTCTCTGGCTGCTCTTTCTTTTCTATCTCTCTGTCTCTGTCTCTCTTTCCTTCTTTCCTTCTTCTTCTTCTTTTTAAATGCTCTCTTTTCCCCCTCTTTTTCAGACTGGGATGGTTTGGGAGAAATAGGTATAAAAGGCTACCTCCGGTTGGTGATGCTCTCGCGATCGCGCTCTCTCCACCAATGCCTACTTGCTTCCCCCTCGCTCGCCGCCTCCGAATGGCTGGGAGCTTCTCGCAAGCTCTGTGTGGTTGTGTGTGTGTCTGTGTGTGTGTGTCTGTGTGTGTATGAGCGCGCGTGTGTGCGCGCACGCCTTCCCCCCCACACACACACACACTCCACAACTCACACACCCAAAGCGCCTCGCTGCATCGTGGTGAAAAGGTTCGTTTTTAGTCTGTCGCTGGGCTTAAAGCGAACACCCTTTGCAGCCAGTAGCGGATTTTAAAACCGGATGCACCAATGCGTGTAAACCGGGTGAAAAGGAACGGTTGCCGAGTTGAGTTTCACCCTAGGCATAGTTATTCAGCAGTAGATCCCATTGAACCCAACGGAGATGTCGCCTACGGAAGTACAGCGTAGGTTGGTAGGAACGTGTACCGCACTGCATTCATCTTAGCTAAGAGTCCCCTAAAATCGTTACATCACTAAAGGTCCGTTTGGAATCGGATAGCTGAGAACCACAGCTCTACGGAGTTACTCGGAAGAAGGACCCATTGAGCAAAATGGTGCCCATTCCCAAAACCACATAAGTATTGCGTGCGGGCGATTGTAGTTTTATTGCACGCTTGCTTGTTAGCAGATCCCGTTAAAGGCCAAGGAACTGCTCCTAAATCACTCCGCATTGGCAACTACTGTGCCTGAATTTTGATCCGGATTTAATACACGTGATGTTCTTGTCTGTGCCCTATGGACTAAATAGCACTGGGTTCAGTGTTGCCTACTCACAAGTAAGTAAGTTGTATACGTGTAAACCCACCTTTATGCATGCTTCCATGGTGGTATTGAATTCAACAGGGTTTATTCTTAACTTTGTAGAACCTAGCAACTGATTGTGCTTTAGTTTTTAATTGTATTGGCCATATTGTGTGTTTTTATTACACAAAACCATATTTGTGTGTGTGTGTGTGTGTTTGTGTGTGTGTGTGCCGAGGATGGCATTTGTCTGTCTCCCTTTGTTACATCCTCTGTTTCTATGATTTTTCTATTTTTATTACTTTTTATATCTCTTTCTATCTGATTTGTTCAATTTGCATTTTTGAACTTTTGCTTATACATCTTGTTATTCTTTCTTGACTGACTACGATTATCTTGTTCTAAAAATTCAGTTATTTTGGGGTTTCCTTTATCCTTGTTTTCTCTTGTCTTCATTTCTTCCTTCTTGTTTGAAAAGTAATTCCAGGATCTGTTCTGAATCCTAGAAATACATAATAAAGTATCTAGTTTCCTAACTTTAAAGGTGTTTTTACTAGGTTAAAAAAAATCCCACTGATTTTATATTTCAGTAAATATTTTTGAGCTGCAGTCCCAAAGAGTTATCATAAATGTATTGATTCCTGCCAGGTGCAATCTAGAATTACTGCCAGGTGCAATGTAGAATCTATTGTAATAAATATTCAGAGACTATAATGCAGCCTAGCTATAAACAAAAAAAATGTTTTGATTAGATGCAGAATGTTCTTGATTATCACATAAAGTGTCACTGTTATTTAAGGCTTAGGTTTGCCCAGATAAATGTATTATGTGAGCAAACCTAAACCTTAAATAACACTGAAAGTTTCTCTTGCAGAAGATTCAAGTTTTCAGTAAGTTTTTATTATATGAAAAAGGTTATTTCTGATTTCCTTGTCCCTGCAAGAAAAAATGCATTAATTGGGATTCCCATTAACTCTAAGTATACTCTAAGTAGGTTCCACTGTTCTGAAGAGAACTCAGTTATTGCTGTTAACGTAAGGATGGACTCTGGAGCAGAAATCCAGAACATAAGATAGAAGTTGCTGAAGTGTTGGAAGGAACTGAAGTGTTGCCACTGCCAAGTCAAAGATGCTCTGTAACTTGTTAACTTTGTATTAATATACAACCAGTGTTGTAAACAATGTTACCATTGTAAACCAATGGTTGCTTGTAAGCAATAGCTTATTGACTTACCGTGGAGGGTCAACAATCATTTTGCTATACATTGTGAATAATTGTTTTGGATGCTTTTTCCCTTCTAGTCTATGCTTTGTACTTCCAAGTCCATCTTGTTTCTGCCATCTCATGTTAAAGTCCATCGACTTCACTGAAAATTACGAACATATGAAGCTGCCCTAGACAATGAAGACTTTTGGCCAGTCTAAAGTAGAACTGATTTATACAATGATTGGTGGCATTCTAAGGAATTTTAAAAATGCATAGGACATTGTAACATTTAACAATTTATAAAAATGTAACATGCACATTATGCAGGAAATTAAGATGGAACCCACAGGATGGCAAGCACACAATGTTGTCATCACAAAAATTTCACCTTCGTATATTAGGGTAACAATGCCTGAGGCAAGTACCTAAATTGTGGGCTTTGCATCACAATGTCATCGTGCTGGTTTCGTTCCTACTCCCTATTCCTAACCACCCCTACCCCAATGCTTATGAAGTGTTGGAAGCATGTATAATAATAATCTGATTGGGAAAAACTGAAAAAAAAATATTGGAAAATACAGTAGTTGCATTTTCTAATACCAGGTTTTGGAGCTTAGATGACATGATGATTGCTTACAGTTGTCCAAAGTCAACCTATTAAAAAGGTAGGTGGAATAGGAATATATATGAACCCCCTTGAAGTCTACTTTCATATTGTAAATCTAGATACCAGATTTCCAGAAGTTAATGATAGTTTACAAGAGGTTCCAAGGAGGTTAGCAAAAATGGCACAAGATATTGAATTCATACTGTACCTTCTGAGGTCAGACTGAAAAACTTGAGATATCATCTTTTTCTTCAGTCTGAAGAAAAGAAGACTAAGCAGAGATATTGCAACAATGCTCTGGTATATAGAAGAGTGTCATAGAGAAGATGGCCAGGAATTAATTTCTATTGCCACAGAAACGAAAACAGTTTAGTCCATTATTTTATGTTACATGTTGCAGCTATCTAATTTTTTTTATTAAATGTAAGGAACAACCTTCCTAACGGTAAAATTGGTACAACAATCTACTTATGGGAATTGTGGGTTCTTCTTCTACAGAGGTTTCTCAGAGCTTGACAGGATAGTTTAATTAGTTTTCCTGCATACTGCACTACAGAAGGTTGGACTACAGGTTCCTTCCATCTCCATAAATATGTTATTCTAGGAAGACTTAGAATTAGTGGGAGGACTTTACAGGAGTAGCAATAGCTCACATCCTACAGAAGGCATGGAATGTCTGCCCCACTCCAAAGTCTATAAGTAGGGCCACTGTTTTCCTTCAATGTTTTACTTCAAAGAGGTGCTTTGATTACCTCTCTAACCAAATAGCTTACTCCTTTGAAGTTCTGCACAGTCCTAGCATTATGCCGGCAGGATATTATTTCCAAATAGCAATGGCTGAGTCCCATATGAAGGTTCATTGCTCCTAAAGCCATGACTCCTTGAATGGTAATGTTTAGTTTAGTTTAGTTTAGTTTAGTTTAGTTTAGTTTAGTTTAGTTTAGTTTAGTTTAGTTTAGTTTAGTTTAGTTTAGTTTAGTTTAGTTTAGTTTAGTTTATTTAGTTTGTCAAGCATGTATGAGAAAGCAAGTATAAGTATCAACATAACATATTAACATATAAGTATAAGCAGGTATAGGTATATACATAAGAAATGAGTATGAATAAATGGGAACAGTAGGACAGGGATGGTAGGCACGCTGGTGCGCTTATGCACGCCCCCTTTACAGACCTTTTAGGAATGGAGTGAGGTCCATGGTAGACAGTTTAAGGTTAAAGTTTTGGGGGTTTGAGGATGTAACAACAGAGTCAGGTAGTGCATTCCAGGCATTGACCACTCTGTTGCTGAAGTCGTATTTTCTGCAATCGAGTTTGGAGTGGTTTACTTTGAGTTTGTATCTATTGTTTGTCCGTGTATTATTGCGGTTGAAGCTGAAGTAGTCATTGACAGATAGGACATTGTAGCAGACGAGTTTGTGTACTAAGCTTAGGTCAGACCATAGGCGGCGTAGTTCTAGGTTGTCCAGGTCCAAAATTTCAAGTCTGGTGACATGTGACATATAATGTCCAAGGATAAAACATCAGTTTACCTTTTTTTTTTTGAAGACTCGTTTATAATACATTGTAAAAATAGAGGAAGAACTACCTGCTCAATGAGATCAGTCTGGTTTTTCTTATCATGCTTCTTCCCAAGCCCTGAACACAATTTTAAAGGCAATTTTTTAAAAATCAAGTTTGTTCGTTCTCCGTCTCCTTCTTTCCCTACTGACATGTATTCTTCAAGCACGCAGGAATATATTTCTGTTCTTCATTTTCCCATTCCTCCTGCTTCAGTTAATAGCCAGGGGAGCCAGAAGGTGAAAGATCCATTTGAAAATAAAAGATGTTCCTCAAAACGGATCATCTATGATGTCTTTAACTGACCTCATAAATGCTGAGAACAAGGGAAGACCAGAAGCTACCCTTGCTGGGTTGCTCATAATCCAGGAGATACAGTGAGACAATTGGCTCTCCATTTGGAGATATGGACCACCCAGAAGTTCCAGTGAGCTGCAGCATTTTCAAAGAAATGTACTTTTATTGCAAATCCAATTGCGTTACAGCTAAGCCAAAAATAAATCAGCTCTTGAAGTATGCTGATACCATGGAATCACAGAGGACCAGGGATGGTTTCAAAGTGGCGCAGAGTCTTTACGTGAAAGCACCCTGCAATATACTGTGAATCTCTTCTTAAACTTTTATATTGCAACAGCCGCAATTGAGGGTGGAGAAGGGAAGGAAAGTGGGGGGGGGCAGAGGGAGAGAACAAGCTATAAATCTGTCTGGATTGCAATTTGAGTAACATGGTTCCATCTTCTTCGCTGCCTTTTCTGATCCTTCCCGGGTCTCAGGATTCATCTGATTCTAAGTGAATTAGAGTTAAAATAAATTCAACAACCTTCCCAGCAAATGATCTCTCTCTCTCTCTCTCTCTCTCTCTCTCTCTCTCTCTCTCTCTCTCTCTCTCTCTCTCTCTCTCTCTCTCTCTCTCTCCCCCCCCCCTTTTCTATAGTAAACTGAAACTTAATCCTCTGCAAGTTTGGCATTTGCTCTATTGGAAGGGGCAGAATTGTTCACCTGAGCCTCAGCAGTCCTTTGTAGTGTCTTCAGACTATGACTGGTGCTAAAAACTGCATGGGATTCTAATTTCAGCTAACTTCTTCTCCCCTTGATGTTTGAGTTTAATTTGCAGTAGATAAATCACATGCAATAGCCCCAGCCTATAGCTCTATGCTTTATCTTGCTGCCTTTTTAATTAAAATTAGGTTTTTGCCTACCCACACATTCCCACACACACTGCAGCCATAGCCCATTCATTTTAAATACATAGGCCTTAATAGCTACTCTAAGAATGACGGTGATTCTAAGTTCCTTTCTTCTTGCCCCAACTCCAAATATAGTAAGGGTGTGGTAAGGGTGTGTGTATGTGTGTGTGTGTATCATTTCAGCACTGATGAAGGCAAAACCAGATCTAGCTAATTCCCATGCAAACCCACATGATTAAAGTATAGGATTCTCCCTCCCCCTATTAGTGCAGGTCACATTGTCCAATTGAATGTCATTGTATTGTTATGAGAAAAAGTCTTTGGTTTTGGCAAACACCTGCTGAAGTGTCCTTGGCTCTCACGCCTTGTCTTCTTGATGTCTGGAGCTACATTCCATCTCACCCTTGGTTCATTGGCAAGCTGAGAAGCGATAATAGTTGCAATAGCAAAAGTGTGGTTCAAACTTGACACTTGTACTATTACTAAACAGCAGTAATTGTGTCACTCCTTCTTTCTTTTCTTTTTAGCAGTAGGAGGTATCAAAGTGAATTGTTGGCCTGAAGTTGTCCATCATCTTAAGAATGGGTTCATGCTGGTTTCAAATGTATTCAGAAGTTTAAAAGTGGCAAAAAGAGGTTAGTGATTTCTCTTTGAAGCATCTGAAATAACCACAACACATATCAGCCAGACATAGTATGGATGAGGATCCACAGGTTGATGCCCTCCAGATGTTTTGGATTACAACCTTTCCTATTAGCATGTTTTATGGAAGGATTTGGAGTCCCAAGCTTTTGAAAGGCTTTAGAGCCACTTCTGGATTTATATGACAACAGTGAGCATGATGCAAATGTTTTATTCTGATATGATACCATCATAACTTCTATATCCACAACTGGAGCCCCGGTAATCATTTGATGTACTCTACGCAAACATATTTGCAATGTATTTTAGTCAGGTTCGTACAATTTAAAATGCCATTAATTGCAGTTCAGCTATTTTGAAATGCATTAAAGACTGAGATACACTGTAGAAACCACAGTGATGAAAAATAAGAAAATATCTCACTTTGCAATATGTCAATGGATACATGGCATGGTATTATGACACATATTTCTTCATTAGTTTCGTTACTTACATACTCCGATACCCAATGGCTTCTTATGCTTCCAGTATCCCTCATCAAAGCCACATACCTGAGATGGGGGAGGGCTATGTAAATTTAATAAATATATAAATAAAATCATTTTCACATGCCTAAGATGCTATAAGTCGTAGTTGGAAGTTTTGCAGTAGCTAAAGTGCCACCCGTTGCTTTTCCTTGCATTGTACTCATTGCATTAAAATGTCTTAGAGAAATAGGACCTAGAACACAATCTTGCAGTATTGGACACACTTCAGCATGCCAACTAGCCATTCAATATAGCATGTTCGCTTGTAAGATGTCCCATTCCTCTTTCTCAATCCATGTTTCTTTATTTTCCCCCAATGACCAATTAACCTTTAATTATTTTCATTGGTTAAATGCCTCTATTGTTTGCCCAGGCATTATACAGTTCAGTTTATAATGATTTCGGCAACCCTACATCATAATTAAAGGAAAATATCATTCATCACAGCATATAATGTAATGACACAGAATAAAATATGAAACTGAGCCAAACCCACAGTTATGAGATGCAATAGTTAGAAGATTCTATGCTCAATGTAAATGCTCAAACTTTGCTGAACTACCTGAATAACCAAATAACAGAATTGGAAGGGACCTTGGAGGTCTTCTAATCCAATCTCCTGCTCAAGCAGGAAACCCTATACCGTTTGAGACAAATGGTTGTCCAATCTCTTCTTAAAAACCTCCACTGTTGGAGCACCCACAATTTCTGGAGGCAAGTTGTTCCACTGATTAATTGCTTTCACTGTCAGGAAATATCTCCTTAGTTCTAGGTTGCTTCTCTCCTTGATTAGTTTCCATCCATTGCTTCTTGTCCTGCCTTCAATATGCTTTCATACTTTTATACATTCATACTTTCATAATATATTCCTCTTATTATATTCAGAAACCAACTAACCAACACAAAATATTCCATAATTCAACCTCTTCTCATCTTCATCATCTGCTCTGTCAGGTATATGGAGCTCCTGTTTTAACATGGAAGTTCTTTCTGAATTCAAAGGAACTGCTTCACCAAGGGATCTCTCAGGAGAATCTCTTCTGCTCCTATCCAATTTCTTCTTTATAGCACTAGCAATAGCACTTAGACTTATATACCGCTTCATAGTGCTTTACAGCCCTCTCTAAGCGGTTCACAGAGTCAGCATATTGCCCCCAACAATCTGGGTGCTCATTTTACCCACCTCAGAAGGATGGAAGGCTGAGTCAACCTTGAGCCGGTGAGATTTGAACTGCCGAACTGCAGCTAGCAGTCAGCTGAAGTAGCCTGCAGTGCTGCACTCTAACCACTGCGCCACCTCGGCTTATAAACCTGCTGCCAAGACTACAACCGGTGAAGTCTGTCTGGACTTGTGGGAATTCCCCCCTTTCTTTCATGAAATCGATAAATAAAAAAAACAACAACACCTAATCATCCTAGTCAGTTATGATCAGGCAACTTTAACAGTAGAGATAATCAGACAGATCCAAGCACAGTAATATCTTTAAACATTAAGATATTGAACCTTGTAAGTCAGAAGAAGTTTGGTTGCCCTTTCTTCAACTAACACGTGTTGTTAAAAGGCAAAAGGCGAAATGTGTGGGTTTTTCACTTCCTTACACAAGCATATCTTTTCTACAATGGACCCAAATAATACGATAGCGCCTTGCTTACAGCTAGCAGTCCATCTCCATTCTCTGTCTCTTCTCTGCGTAGAACTGAACAATCTCCTTAAAGGTGCAGTACATTCCCAAAACACTACACATATTTAGACAAACCAGCTTTCCCCCTCTTTTGGCAACATGGATCGCTGCAACAACTATCTCTGCAAAGCCTCAAGTAGCCACTTTCCTGGATCTTTAATCTGCTTTTTCTCTTCTCAGCCTCGATCCTCTGCTATGCAATTTCCTGGCCGATAAAATTTGCCAGCCTACTTTTCTCCACATGATGGCCACAGGTGCCAACTAATCTTCTGAATCTTTTTATCCCACCCAAATTTTCCCTTCTCCTTTCCCCCCCCCTTTTTTTTAGCTACAGGGAGTTGCATTTCAGCTGGGCAAAACGCTGCAGAGAGAAAAGCCTTTTGCTTTTTTTTTTCTTTCTATTTTTACCTCATACAAATAAATCAACTTTCTCCTTTAATTGAAACTCTGTTTCTTATTCCTTTTACCTCCTTAGGGTGCCTTTTACTAAACCAAGCTTGGGGATTTCTCTTTGCCTCTTCCTTATTTCTCAACTCTACTGAAATCAGCTAAGGTACATTTTTCAAAAAAAAAAATAGCCTGTGGAGCAAGCACCAAGTATGCAGCTTGAAGCTCAGGCAAAATTTCCAGATGTTGCTCATTGCCATTTCTTGTGACACCCAAAGACCTTTCCAGTAGCACATGACTAAGTCATCTCTATGTATGTCGGAACATTAGCAGCAGTCTTGAAATCCCTCAGGCATTGATGCAGTCTTTATAAAAACAGGGGTCAAGGTTCCAAGTAATACATCCCCTTCAATAAGAACACCGAGGCAGGCATATTCCTCAAAGAACATTTTATTGGGACGTATCAAATTGGCACAGACTTGGTGGAAAACCGGTTCTAAGTTCCTGCTGGTTTTACACCCAAATAAAAGTAAAACTTTGTCACTTCCCGCCAGAGTCTCTAGTCACATGGTCCAATCAGCATGTAGTCCAGTTGCTAGGTGACCTCAGTCTCCACCTCTTGAACACCTGTACAAACATCCTTGATTCCCAGGGGAAAGAATTCTATTTAGGCTACAAACCCCAGCTAACTCTGCACCCCCCCCTCCCTGGCCCCTTAGCTCCAGGCTGTGTCAGCCCTGAAGCAATGTGAAGAGAAACCTCCTTAGAGGAAAGCTATAAGCAGAAAATGGCCACAGTTAGGCCAGCTTCAGGGTTGACAACAGGTAGTCCTCATTTACTGACTACCTCATACAGCAGGGGTGTCAAACACGCGGCCCGTGGGCCGGATATGGCCCATGCAGGCCACACCCACCCTGGCTCTGCAAGGGCAAAAACAATCCCGATACATCACGATACGGCCCGCAATGCGATCGGATTTGACACCCCTGTCGTACAGAATCCAATGCTCTCATGGAGTGTGATGGCTCATGTGGTTAGGATGCTGGATTGACAATCAGCAGTCCCACGTTCAAGACCCGGGTGCTGCTGCGTGATGGAGTGAGCTCCCATCATTTGCTCCAGTTTCTGCTGACTTAGCAGTTCGATAGCGAGCAATCGCAAGTAGATAGATAGGTACCACTTTGGTGGGCTTATTAAAAGATATGAAAAGATCCTCAATCAGGCATCCCCCAAGACAACAGTGATGTCACAAGTTAATCCTTTCGGACTGGAAGTGCCCTGGTGCTTCCGACATGAACACGAGCGCGAGCCAATCCTCCCATTTATGACCTTCACAGGTCTGAAACGGCATAGGGTCTCCTGCCTGAGAAGACCTCCAAGTTTCCTTCCAGCTCTATTCTGATTCTGAGAAGAGAGGATTCATTGGAAAAGACCCTGAGGTTGGAAAACATGGAAGGCAAAAGCAGAAGGGGACGGCAGAGAATGAGATGGTTAGATAGTGTCATCAACGCAATGAATATGAATTTGGACAAGTTCTGGGAGACAGTGGAGGATGGGGGGCCTGGCATACCATAGTCCATGGGGTCATAAACTTAGCAACCGAACAACAACCAAAAGGCTTTTGTGGCTGTGACTATGCATTTGTAGCCCTGGCCTTTTCTGCACATAGAACATTTTTTTTAACACCTGCCCTCTTAATCTTTTAACAGTCATCTTTTCACAGCTGCCATCTTATTTTAAAACCACACACAAATGTTCTTGTTTTTACCACCCAGTAGCTTTGACTAATTAACAACTCATATAGAGTTGTTGTTGTTGTTGTTGTTGTTTTAAGCAAGAGATGAACAAACCATACTGGGAGTATAAGAGTTACCAATTATAATCATACATGCCACACGCCACATTCATGTTAATGGTCAGACCAGTACCAGTCAATTTGGACACAACTAGGACAGAATTCCATAAGCACAACCACAATCCAGTTTCTACCCTATGCAAACTAGGTTCTTTAAGTTGTAGATGATCACTCTGCAGGATAGAAACCTCAGGTCTATGACAATTCACTATGGCCAACTCTCCACAGACAACTTGCCACAGCCAATTTGCTGTGGGACAACTTGCCACAACCAACTTGCCATGGTCAACTTGTTGTGGGACAACTTGCCATGGCCAACTCACCATGGGATAACTCGCTGAGGGACAAATGTTACACTAATATAAAAGAAACAATGGAATAGAATCGAAGAAAGGAGGGACAGAATGAAATGTGAATGATAAAAAATAAACTAATTTTTTATTTATTTTAAATAATTAAATTGAATTGATAGGCTCAAGATCCAGATGGATCTTGACAGACTTGAACACTGGGCCCTATCTAACAAAATGAAATTTAATGTAGAGAAAAGTAAAGTCTTACACTTAGGCAAGAAAAACCAAAAGTACACATATAGACTGGGTGAAACCAGGCTTAATAGCAGTAACTGTGAGAGGGATCTTGGAGTCTTAGTGGACAACCAATTAAATAGGGTGGGGGGTTGGACTAGATGATCTACAAGGTCCCTTCCAAGGTTAATCTGTTTTTAATCTGTTTTGTTTTGAATTGTTAAATTGTTCCATGGCGAGTTGGCTGTGGCAAGTTGTCTCATTCCAAGAAACCTCTTGATTGAAGGTAATGGGCTGTGATCTCCCATGCTTATCCAGTGTGGGTTATTAGATAGATTTTATTATTTTTCATTTCCCAGTCTAGGGCTGAGTCTAGAGAATAAGTATCCAAAGTCACCCATTTCTATGCCGAAGGGAGGACTACCGTATAGGTCCTAGTCCTCACCTTAATCACTGCACCATAGTAACTCTTTCATACTGTATATTGCCAGAAAAAGCAGGATAGAGATATAAATTTCAGCAATACCTATGAGGCAGAAACATTTTCTTTGAAATACTCCAGGGAAGATAAAATTCTCCATCAATTTTTCAAAGGCAGGATTTTCTCTTAGCAATGATGCTGAAAAAGTAATGTGTCGTGTCTTTCATTAGGATTTACTGGAAGAATGGGAAGCCAGGAAAGCTGTGGATGACTAGAGAAATTATTTTATAACAAAGATGGAACTCGCACAGACCGTTTGGAACCTTGCTATTGAATAACTTCAAGAAACACACCTTCTGTCCACAATGATTCTTCCAAAATGCTTTGAAAACATTTCTAAAGCATATTTTCTGTTTTCAAGTTCAGTGACAACTAAGGGAGTGGGGAATGTAAAACTACCCAGCACTCCATCTGACTATCAGTTGAGTCAATTGGACTTGGTTGAGAGAATATCAGGTTGAAATCCATATTTATCGACAAAGCTCAGCGAGTGACCAAGGACACATCTCTGGCTGGAATTCACGTGAGGAACTAAGCAATAAAGTTCTTTTGGTTTTGGCTTAGCTCCAGCTACAAATCCAGCCAAGATTGTTTGTAAAATGTGATTTATTCCTTTGTATGTTGTGTTAAACTCTTTTATCTTATTCAACAAACTATAATTAAAATAATAATGCACTGTGGGAATTCAATTCTTCTCTTTCAGACTAATTTACTTTACAAGTTTTCTGATGATGATTTAATTAATTGATTGATTGATTTAATTAATTAATTAAAGTTATTGGCCCCCATTTTACCACACAATAATGTGGGCAGCTTATAATATTACTCTCTGTAATCCCTTAATTTTGGGTGGAGTCAGGGCTAGTGGATGGAGCTGGGCATTTACTGGCTGGATGCCCTTCCTGATGCCATGTGGAGTTCACAGCAGATATTTTTTTCTTTGCACCCTATGAGAGAAACATCTGCAGCATCTCCAGAAACATCTGGATTGAACTCTCAACCACTTCACCATCAAGCATCTTCACCACTAGGCCACCACGCCGCTCATGGCAACTTATAATATTAAAAGAATAAAACTGTATAAAACCAATACACAATATGAATAAAATAATTTAAAAATATACTCAACACTAAAAGGGAGTAGGATGAGCAGGAGGGGAGGTGGAATCTGTTATTAATATATCAACTACCCTCAATATGAAGCCTTCCCCATTGGAGTTCCAAGCTAACTGGCAAAGTCAAGTCTTTAAGCTCTTGCGAAAGGTTAGGAGGGTTGGAGCCAACCTTACTCCAGGAGGCAAGTCACTCAAGTTCTTAGAAGTCATGTAGGAAACAAAATAAGGCAAGTGTTACCTAACGTTCTAATTTCGAACAGAGTGAAGCGCAGCTTCTATCTTTGTATAAATTGAAGCCACACCTATACATAGATGGCTGCTTTATATGCATGGGAATTTTTTTTGATTATTGAAAAACCTTCTTAACCGTAGACCAAAAACCATTTTCGTAGGATTGAAGTTCCATTCCATTTATCCAAATGTTAATTGGATCCCCAGGTTTCATTATTTTCTGCAAGTACAGGTCAAACGTGCATTATATTGGAGCAAATGGGGTTGAACAGGACATATCAAAGGCTTTCTTCACCGACTCAGTTAACCCAGTGTTATCATCTGGTCATTATTTCCTGTGTTACTAGGTTAGACACGAGCATTTATTCAGGAGCCCAAAGTAGTGGCTGAATAAATTCTAAACTTATGAATAACGCATGAGCCTTCATTTCTCAATGTTTCTCCTGTCAATTTAAAGCCAGAAAGACTTTTGCTAATAAATGGGATTAAAACATACACGCACTCACACACACACACACACACACACACAAAACCCCTGAGTGCTATTATTTTTGACAACCGTGAAAAATTAATGGTGGGGATATGACTTTGGAGTTAGCAGTATTTTGTTTTTAACAATAAATGGATACATTGTTAACATGCAAATGGTGATATTGGGAGGGAATTTCCCTCTGCTGTGGTGACCAAAACTGGATGGAGTATTCTAGGTGGTGGTCTTACTAAGGCTTTATAGAGTGGTATTAGTACCTCCCTTGAACTTGATTGTATCCCTCTGTTAATGCAACTTAGGATTGCATTGGCTTTTTTGGCTGACCATCGCACACTGCTGGCTCATATTCTTCCTAGTACAAGGTAGGTTTTTTTGAAGCTAGTTTCATGCATACGTAAATACCAATATATCTTCAAGTTATTTGAGGAACACAAGATTTTTCAATCCTTTCAAATAATAGAAAAAGAGATTAACTAAGCATCCCGAGCATCCTGAGCCGAGGTGGCGCAGTGGTTAGAGTGCAGCACTGCAGGCTACTTCAGCTGACTACTAGCTGCAGTTCGGCAGTTCAAATCTCACCAGGCTCAAGGTAGACTCAGCCTTCCATCCTTCCGAGGTGGGTAAAATGAGGACCCAGATTGTTGGGGGCAATATGCTGACTCTGTGAACCGCTTAGAGAGGGCTGTAAAGCAGTGTAAAGCGGTATATAAGGCTAACTGCTAAGTGCTATCCCATTTCTCAAAAAAAAAAAAAAAGTCTTTCACAGTTAATTTTAAATTGAAGTTTAGATGTTATAAGTTACAAAATGAATTGGTATACATCTTTAGATAGATAAAGTCTAAATTGGTCCCAACTCAACTCTCTGAGGAAGAAAATTCATAATCAGATATTATCAGTGAAAAGGTCCTATGCTACGTATCTATACTGTAGTATCTATAGCTACCAACGGTGAAACACAGTGAAACACATCATCCCTGGCAGATCTAAAGAAAGAAAGAATTCCTACAATCTTGTACTAAATGAACAGCGAGTGATATTGTTATGGTGATGAGTAATTTTTTGTCAATGTTGTGATGTGTTGGCAAGGAAACCCATTATCTGCTTCTTGGGATCTACAAATAAAACAAAGAAATAGATGGAAATTGACCAAGACCAAGCTAACCCACAGAGAAGTGTTACTTGCCGTGTGATCCATAATATATTCAACTGAAATGCAATGTGTTAGCAACGATGACAAGTTTTAAATAAAAATTCTCTCTTTATGCTTGGTTTGCAAAAGCTGCTTTGTGAATTTATATTACTTTATACAGTATGTACTCACGTAGTCATCCCTGCGTTCTAAAGATATTTCTATAGAAACTAATCCAATTCAAATAGGGGGAAAAAAATGCCATTATCTGTAGCAACTATTTTCAATATGAAGTCTTTTCATATTTTCAATAACCAGTTTTGGGTGTTGCAATGTGAACATCTCTGGAAGGCACAATATAGAAAAGGCTAATGCCTGCCAGCAGGAGGGATGAGCAAATCTGGGATGGATCAGTAAATAATTTATTTTTATAATAAATACATTATTTCTGAAATAGAATTATTTCTATTAGTTCTGATTTCACTTAACACTTGTGTACAGTATCCTGTCCGTTTGGTTGTTTGCTATCAAACCAATTCTGCTAAAGTCACTGTCATTGTCATGGTTGTCCCAAAGGTGCTTTTCCAAGAGGCAACTGGACTTCCAGGTTTTTCTTTGAAGACGTTTCGCTTCTCATCCAAGAAGCTTCTTCAGCTCTGACTGGATGGTGGGGAATGGAAGGAATAGCCAACACTCCAGAAGACAGGCTCAAGATACAGAAGGATCTTGACAGACTTGAACATGGGGCGCTATCTAACAAAATGAAATTCGATGGTGAAAAAAGTAAGGTTCTACATTTAGGCAAGAAAAACCAAATGCACAGGTACAGTATATGTGGTACCTTGCTCAATAGTAGTAACCGTGAGAAGGATCTTGGAGTCCTAGTGGACAAAAAAAAGCCAACACAGTTCTAGGCTGCATAAACAGAGGGATAGAATCAAGATAACATGAAGTGTTAATACCACTTTATAATCAGAGGTGGTATTCAGCAGGTTCTGACCAGTTCTGGAGAACCAGTAGCAGAAATTTTGAGTAGTTCGGAGAACCGGTAAATACCACCTCTGACTGGCCCTGCCCCCATCTATTCTCTGCCTCCTGAGTCCCAGCTGATCGGGAGGAAATGGGGATTTTGCAGTAACCTTCTCCTGGAGTGGGGAGGGAATGGAGATTTTACAGTATCCTTCCCCTGCTACTCCCACCAAGCCACGCCCACCAAGCCATGCCACACCCACCAAGCCATGCCCACAGAACCTGTAGTAAAAACATTTTTTGAATCCCACCACTGTTTATAATGCCCTGCTAAGGTCACACTTGGAACACTGCATCCAGTTTTGGTCACTACGATGTAAAAAAGATGTTGAGACTCTAGAAAGAGTGCAGAGGAGAGCAACAAAGATGATTAGGGGACTGGAGGCTAAAACATATAAAGAACAATTGCTGGAACTGGGTATGTCTAGTTTGATGAAGAGAAGGACTAGGGGTGACATGATAGCAGTGTTCCAATATATCAGGGGCTGCCACAAAGAAGAGGGAGTCAAGCTACCCTGTTTTCCCCAAAATAAGACATCCCCTGATAATAAGCCCAATCGGGCTTTTGAGTGCATGGCAATAAGGCCAAGCGCTTATTTCAGGGTTCAAAAAAATATAAGACAGGGTCTTATTTTCGGGGAAACACGGTATTCTCCAAAGCACCTGAGGGTAGGACATTTAATCAGTGGAACAACTTGCCTCCAGAAGTTGTAAATACTCCAATACAATAGTTTTTAAGTCCCATCCAATATAATGATAATAAATAAGATCATGGAATGTGCGGAAATGAATAGGTGTAAATGGATAATTGAAATGGTGATACTAGTTTATTGATATATTGACATTAACATATTAGAAATATATAATATGCACATAAGATGTATGTAATATATAAGATACGTTAGGCTGCTTTGTGAAATTGGAATTTTTCTTGTTGTGATTTGTGGTGTCTGTTAGGTTTGTTTTTTTTTTTTTTTTGATGTGTGTTTGTAGTTCTATTTGTGTACTTATGTATATATGTGATTATGTATATATGTATATACACATTATATGTTTGTTCCTTTTTAATACTCTTCAATAAAAACTATTAAAAAAACCCAATAGTTTTTAAGAAGAGATTGGATAACCAATTGTCTGAAATAGTATAGGGTTTCCTGCCTAAGCAGGGGGTTGGACTAGAAGACCTCCAAGGTGTCTTCCAACTCTGTTATTCTATTCTATATCAAGACTCAAACAGTTATTTATACTCCTTGCAGACAGCTGGTCATTTGCATTCTTTTAGTAAGTCGTTAAGGTCACCTGGAGGTTTATCTGTGTCATCAGGGTCACCTGAGTGGTGCAAATGGGTGTGGAGCCTTCTTGGAACTGTCGAAAGGACTGTGTTGTAGATTGGAGATACAGTAGATGATGTTGTATCCCTCCTCCTCTGTTGAGAGAGGGCTGTTCAATTTTGACATAGATGGGCTCTTTGACCCCTCTTTCAAACCAGCAGTCCTCTCTGTCCAAAAGTCCTAAAGTCACTGTTTGCCAAAGAGTTCAACCTGTAATACAATACTTCAGTTTACAATATTACTCTATGCTAATGTCTCCTTCACACCAATCCAGTCTTGCAAGAAGAGCAATGACTACACCATAACCTCTGTTCTCTTTAATACACTTACCTCCAGCATATCATTGAAAAAAAAACAAAGCTGAATTCCTTTAACTTCCCATACAACTTAGAAGGGTCACTTCTTATGCAACTTGGAAGGTCTGATAAGGCACTGAACTGCAGAGCGGCAGCTACACAGGCATTGGATATCATCATGATTTGGACACCCAACCTCACAGGCAATCATTAATAATTTTAAAAGAAATAAATGAACCGGGTTTGGTCCAAATTATACTGACAATACACAGTCCTGACAACAAGAATATAAAACGTAACTAATTTATTTAGGTACTGTTTCCTGTAATTTCCAATCTCAAGCTAGGAAATAGTACATCAACAGTTTAAAAAGTGTGACATGGTCATCACTTTCTACTCTGTTGGGTTCTAGACCATTAAAACTTCTAAATGGCCTTCAATGGCAGATCCTAGTAGAATGTGTTGCATTAGTCAAGCCATGAAATGACTAGGACCTGAGTAAATGTCTGAAAAAACCTCCAGGAAAGGGCACAACTGATACATAAAATGAAGAAAAGGGGCTTCCTGGACACTGTTGCCACCTGCTCCTTGATCAGGTGCTGTGAGGCCATGAGGTCTCCCAGACTGTGCTTCACTCTTGAATTTGGAAGTAGAATCCCATCCAAGGTCCAAGATGGGATATCCCCAGAAACAGGGGGTCATAAAACCCATAGCCATTTGGTAGGATTTAGTTGAAGGTAGTTCTTCCCCATCTAGACCCACATCCAAGCACTAGGAAAAGACCATCACAGCCTCACTTGGCCATCTAAGGTCCAAAGATATAATTGTGAATCATTATTTTACTGTTGATGCCATCTCCCAAGATAGTGGATGACCTCATCCAAAATTAAAATAACAATAATGTAACAGGTAGTCCTCAACTTACAACAGTTCATTTAATGACTGTTCAAAGTTACCACGGCACAGAAAAAAGTGACTTATGACCATTTTTCACACTTATGACCGTTGCGGCATCCCCATGGTCATGTGACTTACATTCAGATGCTTGACAACTGACTCATATTTATGACGGTTGCAGTGTTCCAGGGTCATGTGATCACCTTTTGCAAACAAGCCAAGTCAATGGGGAAGTCAAATTCACTTAATGGCTGTGGTACTAATTCAACAACTCCAGTGATTCACTTAACAAATGCGGCAAGAAAAGTCATAAAATGGGGCAAAACTCACCTAACAAATTTCTCACTTAGCAACATAAATTTTGGGCTCCATTGTGGTCATAAGTCGAGGACCACCTGTAACAGAATTATAATATCAAAAACAATAACATAAATTTACCAGAAAAATTAAAGCCACTAAGTTTTAAATTATTTTCACAATCAGCATGTTCTGTTTTAATTTTTTTAAAAAAATACTACTATTATTACTGACACTAAAACAAAGATTTTTGTCAGATTGGATCTTAGTTTGGAAAAGGGGCTGGATGATTAATCCTTTATACTGCCAAAACCAAAAAGAAAGTCAATGGTGTGGCTTTCCTTCCATAATTGACCGTCTTATGGCACAAAAGGAAACACAAGGATCATTTCAAGAACCTGTTCATAGAACATAGAATAGCAGAGTTGGAAGGGACCTTGAAGGTCATCTAGTCCAACCCTCTGCTCAAGCAGGAGACCCTATACCATTTCAGACAAAATGGCCGTCCAGTTTCTTTTTGAAAGCTTCCAGTGATATAAACCTTGTCAAAAACCTTGTCAAAGACGCGATTGAACGGGAACAGAAGCGTCCCAACGCTATCTTATTTGGACTGGAGGACACCAACGAATCTGATGACATCACAAAGGTTCGTGACATCATCAACAACTTCCAGGCATCAACCATCTCTCCCGATGAAATCATCGACGTTTCCCGCAACGGCCCTGAGTTGAAGAACAACGACGGCTCGGTGGCCCCACGCTTCTGCAGAGTCGTTTGCAAGAGTGAAACCAGCAAACGCAAATTCATCTCCACAATAAACTCACTCGCCAAAAGCTGCACAAACCATAAGAAACTTCGTTCACGGTCCAACCTGTCCATACTACAATGTGCCCGCGAGCTCCGCTCGGAGCTCAAAAGACGCCAGGACCAAGGAGAGACTGACCTGTACATAGACTACCATGCTGACTGCATCAAGCGCAAGACCAGTGGCCCACGGCCCAACAACCCCCCCCCCCAACAACCAAAACTAGAAATGCATGCCCCCAACTTCCTCCAGGTCCACCCCTACTGACCTTAAATGCAAGCTACTTAACGCAAGAAGCCTCGCAAACAAAATGCCCAAATTCCTCCTGCTACTAAACGCGGCCCTATTCGACCTCATTTTTGTCTGCGAGACATGGTTGAATGTATCCTTTCCAGACTCCATTATTACAGTAAGTGACTATCACGTTTTCCGGTCTGACCATGAAAACCGTAGAGGGGGTGGTGTTGCTATCTTCTATAAAAAGTCCCTAGATCTGAAAAAGATTAATGTCACACAGGAGCTTGCTCTTCCTGAGACCATTGTCTGCGAACTGTCCCTAAATACCACAGTTCGTTTCTTGCTGTGTTACAGAGCCCCTGATTACGACCTTGGTCATACGAACAAGCTAACTGCACTACTAACGTGGGCAGCTTCCTGCCCGCACCCCCTTATCTTTCTTGGTGACCTCAGTTTGCCTCTTATTAATTGGACTCTAAATAAATGTACAACTGAACCTATACATGCAACCCTGTACAATGCTGTTACAACTTTGGAGCTGGAACAGTTGGTAACGGACAACACTAGGTTCACAACTGCTTAGATATCATCTTCTGCAATAGTCAAAACTCAATTTATGGCCTACAAGTCAAAGAACCTTTTTCCAACAGTGACCACAGCATGCTTGATTTTTGTCTCAATTTGTGTCCTTTCAAAGAGGGTCATAATGATAGGACTAAAAATTATAACTTTAAAAAAGCCAACTATGATCTCAAAACTGCCGACCTCGCATCTCTTGATTGGCACCTTCTGTTTACAGGCTGTAATACTGCAGAAGACCATTATAACACTTTTTTGTTTGAAGTCAATAGAGTCATTAACCTATACGTACCAATAATAACCTCTAAAGCAAAAAAAATAAATAAAAATAAATAAAAAAAATTACCCATAACAATAAGAAAGCTACAATCCAAGAAAAAATCTCTTTGGCAAGAAAACAAAACTGGCTATGTAGCTAACTTTAAAAATGGTTATA
This sequence comes from Thermophis baileyi, assembly GCA_003457575.1. Lineage (NCBI taxonomy): Eukaryota > Metazoa > Chordata > Lepidosauria > Squamata > Dipsadidae > Thermophis > Thermophis baileyi. The sequence continues at coordinate 813,805 of QLTV01000453.1, forward strand.
AAGCCCTATGCCACCAGATAAAGGCAGAATGTACCAATCACCATTGCAAACAGGAGGAAGAGCTGTTACACTCGAAATCCACCGGAGCCTTCTATAATTTTGTAAATGCCCAACTTAAAGACTCGAAAACTATCCCACCCCTAAAAGAGCCTAACGGGGAAGACTGTAACAATGAAGCTGTTAAGGCCAACCTCTTCAATACGTTCTTCAGTTCAGTCTTTGTTGACAGCAATGGCTGCTGCCCCACATTCCCTAGTCATACCATAACTAATTGTAATGATTTACTACATATTGATTTTACAGTAGATAACGTTGAAATGGCACTACGTAACCTAAAGCCATCTCCATCTATTGGCCCTGATGGATTATGTCTTTACTTCTTAAAAAAAATTGCCACTGCCCTAGCTGAACCTCTCTGCACAATTATGTTGAAATGGCACTACATAACCTAAAGCCATCTCTATCTATTGGCCCTGATGGATTATGTGCCTACTTCTTAAAAAAACTTGCCACTGCCATAGCTGAACCTCTATGCACAATCTATGAGGTATCCTTCAGAACCAGCCCTTGCCCGAACTATGGTCATTAGCCACAGTCATTCCTATCTTCAAAAAGGGAGACCCCAGCCTAGTTGAAAATTACAGACCAATCTCATTGTGTTGCATCACCTGTAAAGTCATGGAATCAATTATAAACCAATCCATCACCCTCCACTTAGAGACAAACAACCTGCTTTCTAACAAGCAGTTTGGTTTCAGGAAAAATTTGTCCTGTAATCTGCAACTCCTACACTGCAGAAACATTTGGACCACACATCTTAACCAGGGTAAAGCAATAGACGCAATTTACATAGACTTCTTTGATTCAGTGGTGCATGACAAACTACTGTTAAAACTAAGTTCTTACGGCATTTCCAGATCCCTACACAAATGGATAGCCGTGTTCCTGTCAAACAGGCAACAAGTAGTCAAAATAAGGAGGGCCCTATCAAATCCTGCACCAGTTAACAGCAGTGTCCCCCAAGGCAGCGTTCTAGGACCCACACTCTTTCTGCTTTACATCAACGACCTATGTGATCATATTATAAGCAGCTGCATCCTCTTAGCTGATGACGTAAAATTATTTAACACCACTGACAATGCTACTGCCCTACAAAGCGACCTTGACCATGTGTCAGAATGGTTGTGCAATTGGCAATTCCAAATCTCAACTAATAAATGCTCTGTCCTACACATTGGCAATAAAAATCAGAACACCAAATACAAGTTGGGCAGAAATGATCTTGTAGATGACCCTCACTCTGTCAAGGACCTAGGAGTACTCATCTCAAATGATCTAAGCCCCAGAGCTCACTGTAACAGCATTGCCAAAAAGGCATTAAGAATTGTTAACCTAATTTTGGAAGCTTCTTCTCCGGTAACATTGTATTGCTTACCAGGGCATACAAAACCTTTGCCAGATCAATTCTTGAATACAGCTTGTCTGCCTGGAATCCACACTGTATATCGGACATTAACACAATTGAATGAGTCCAGAGGTATTTCACGAGAAGAGTACTCCACTCCTCTGCTCACAATAGAATACCTTATGCCACCAGGCTTGAAATTTTGGGCCTGGACAACCTAGAACTACTCCGCCTATGGTCTGACCTAAGCGTAGTACACAAAATTGTCTGCTACAACGTCCTACCTGTCAACGACTTCTTCAGCTTCAACCTCAATAATACACAGGCAAACAATCGATACAAACTCAAGGTAAACCGCTCCAAACTCAATTGCAGAAAATATGACTTCAGCAAAATATATCTAATCACCAAATTAGAAAATAAAGACTCCTGCAACTCATGTATATATCAATTTAGACCAGCGGTTCTCAACCTGTGGGTCGCGACCCCTTTGGGGGTCGAACGACCATTTCACAGGGGTCGCCGCGCGCGTTAGCCCGCCATTTTGGTGCCACCGTCACTACAGAGTGAAAAGGTCCCGGTTCGGCCGTGATTGCGGGTCGCCGGACAGCTGGTAGCCTGGACGCCGCCATTTGGGTTCTTCTACCCTCTGCGCATGCGCAATGCTTTGCGCATGCGCAGAGGGTAAAAGAACCCAAATGGTGGTGTCCGGGCGAAGTCTCCCCCTTCCGACGCTATCAGCTGTCCGGCGACCCGCAGGCAAGCCCGAACCGGGAGCATTTCGCCCCTGGTGCCACGCCACCTTTGTCACCTCATCCCGCACGGGGAGGGGGCGTGGAGGGGGGCGAGGC
>QLTV01000453.1:829689-841785 GCA_003457575.1 Thermophis baileyi
GGTAATGAAGTCTTTTGAGTTCTGCACGGAGTTCGCGGGAACGGATTCGTTGTAGTACGGATAGGTCAGGCCGTGCGCGAAGTTTTTTGGGGTTGGAGTCATTTCTGTTAATAGAGTTTATAGTGTAAATGAATTTTCGTTTGCTGATTTTGTCCTTGCAAATGCCTCTACAGCATCGTGGGGCCACCGAACCATCTCTGTACTTGAACTTGGGGCCATCTCTGGAAACTTCGATGATTTCCTCGGAGGAGATGGTTGGTGCAATAATTTTGCGAACCCTTGTGATATCAGGTTCCTTGGTGACATCTAGCCCAAATAAAATAGCGTTATTACGTTTTTGTTCACGCTCAAGGGTGTCTTTGATGAGTAAGGATATATTGTTTGGTTGGTTGGTAGATGTTTGTGGTTGTGCTTGTGGTTGAGGTAGTGGTTGTGGAGCTTGCGATTGTTGAATTGGAATATGATTTTGAGCATTTGGGTTTCCATTTTTCTGTGCTGTAATTTTTATATCCAAAGATGTGAAGCGTGCTTCTAAACGTGCTTCCATGGAGTCGATATATGATTGTTGTGCTTTTATGGTTGTTTCTGAGGTTTGGAATCTATCAGACATGGTAATTAGGTTATCCAGTATTGGTAAACATGGTGGACAGAAATAAGGAAATGTGGAAGATGCTTGTAGGAAATTGGCTACATGTTTGTTTATTTCCAGGCAGGTGTGGTGGGCATACTTTGTGCATATTTTGTGCATAATCATGTGATTATGATAGCAGTCTTCCAATAATTCAGGGGTTGTCACAAAGAAAAGGGAGTCAACCTATTCTCCAAAGCACCAGAAGGCAGGACAAGAAGTAATAGATGAAAACTTATCAACCTAGAACTAAGGAAAGATTTCCCTATAGTGAGAACAATTCATCAGTAGAACAGGTTACCTCCAGAAGTTGTGGGTGCTCCATCACTGGACATTTTTAAGAGATTGCACAGTCATTTATCTGGGATGGTATAGGGTCTCCTGCTTGGGCAGGGAGTTGAAGTAGAAGACCTTCAAGTCCCTTCCAACTCTGTTATTTTGTTATTTTACATTGCTCCTATTACCAATGTAGTCAAGAAACTTTCATTCTTCTTTCATTGATACATGCTATAGGTCATAATGAAAGTTTTATTCTTGACTTTCCCTCTTTAGATAAGGAAGCATTTATTACATATAAAGTTGCTAGATTTTCCCTAGCAGCAATTAAAACGTGCAAACAGATAATTAAGTGTACTAGGCATGATGAAATAAATCCTCTCTTATTTTATTTTATTTTTAAATCTTTATGTGCTTTACATCCTTTTGTGGCCTTCAGAGGCCCCTCTTTAGTCTTAGTATTAAGAATTTTATAGAGATATTTTAGTACTTTAATTTTATAGTATCATGATAGCAATCTAGCTTTTAGTTATGTTTTATCTCCTATATGTGTAAGACATATTACTGCTGTGGGTGTAATTTTTCTTACTTATATTTTTTTTAATGCTGGTTTATGATTTGATTTGATTTGATTTGATTGATAGATTGATAGATAGATTGATTGATGTAGGGATATGTAAATGCAAATGCTGCATTTTTATAGCATCCACCTATTGGGGAATCTAAAAATAAAATAAAATGCACTGACATTTTGTGCATAGTACACTAGAATAAATATATGTCTTTTGACAGTTAACCATGGTTCCACTTGTTGTATATCATAAGGGCAGGGTAAAAAATTAGTGCAATGGAAGGAAAATTTAGATTTATAAACATGTTATAAGTCCAGTGAAATTGAAGTGATGAGCAATAATGCCAAGATTGAGCAAACTTTTACATTTCTCTGGCTCAAAGAAAGATACACATATTCTAATTGAAGAGACTATTTGTGTGCACAGGATTGGTGAAGGTGAAGCGAGTGATTCAGGGATACTTAGATACTGAGACAAGCATGTCCGTTAAAAACTGGTTTTATGTTTTCCACATTTCCAAGAACTTTATTTATAGGTAAAAATAATTATCACCATTACGCTCGCACATGCATACGTAACTAAAGTATCTATCATTATCCTAAACAAATCCTTTCGATGATAATATTTTCTCTCTACTTTGGACTATTTTAAATATTATGTTCTTATACTAAAACAAGCACAGCCTGATTCAAACCATTATCGCTATTAGCTATCAAGAGCCGAGGTGGCGCAGTGGTTAGAGTGCAGCACTGCAGGCTACTTCAGCTGACTGCTAGCTGCAGTTCGGCGGTTCAAATCTCACCGGCTCAAGGTTGACTCAGCCTTCCATCCTTCCGAGGTGGGTAAAATGAGGACCCAGATTGTTGGGGGCAATATGCTAACTCTGTAAACCGCTTAGAGAGGGCTGTAAAGCACTATGAAGCGGTATATAAGTCTAAGTGCTATTACTATTGCTATTGCTATAGAAGCTACAGAGCACGTGGGTTAAACGGCTGCTTTTCAACCTGTCACATTTTGATGCTCTTTCCTCATCACCAATTACTCCTGTGATCAGAACAAGGAATATTTGAATGATATGCAGACTCTCTGAGAACTTGTGATACTTTTATTTAAACTCCGTTTGCTTCATTCAAATTTCATGAGAGTGTCTCCCAAACTCACCTTTAAAATCCCCAAGGGGTTTCAGTTGAGGAGGAATCTAGCAAGAGCTTATGGATCTGTCTGCCATGCTTACTTGCCCATATGAGGACTTAACTTCATAACCGATGCCCAAGTTCAATGGGTTTGCTTTCATATATACAGATTAACAGAGTTGGAATGGACCTTGTAGGTCATCTAGTCCAACCCCCCGCCCAAGCAGACCCTACACCATTTCTGACAAATGACTGTCCAGTCTCTTCTTGAAAGCTTCCAGTGATGAAGCTCCCACAACTTCCGAAGGCAAGCTGTTCCATTGGTTGATTGTTCTCACTGTCAGAAAATTTCTCCTTATTTCCAGGTTGAATCTCTCCTTGTTCAGTTTCCATCCATTATTCCTTGTCTGGCCTTTTGGTACTTTGGAAAATAGCTTTTATAATCTCATTTTTCAGAGTTTCCCAAGCTTTTTGAATTATTTTCCCCTTTAAGATTTTCATCCATGGAAACCTTCCCAAGCTCTAAGTTTGTTGAAATCAGCTCTTTTAAAGTCAGAAAACCACACACCAACACTGGCAGGTCAAGTTACTGTAGATCAGGGCTGTCAAACTTCCGGCCCATGGGCCGGATGCGTCACATGCTGGCCACGCCCCCGCCTGGTTTAGCGAAGGGGGGGAAAGTCCCGATACGTCACATGATGCTGCAGTGACTACATGAGTTTGACACCCTGCTGTAGATAAACAGAGAGCAAACCCCACTCTCATTAGCACCTAGTTGAGTAATGAAACATCTGCAAGTATCAGAGAGCACCAAGGACTCTCCCACAGTCTGCTTAACTCCAACTGCCTGCAGGTAAATATCATGTGTTAAAGTCATGTGCGATTTTCCACAGTTAGAAAACGTAGACAGCCAGGCTGAGTTCAAAGTATAGAAAAATGCACAATAGAAACAATACAACTAATAATCCTTGGTCATTTCCAACCATCAAGTAAGTTTTGAATGTTTCCAAAGGAATTAGAACTTCTCAAGCAACCTGAGAATTGACTAAGGCAAAAAATTCTGAAATTACTTTTGCAGAAAAAAACACTTTGGGGAAATTGGAGATCAGATTTTGACATATTTCAATTATACTGGCAAGTATCTACTATGTTTCCTAATGATAGCTTCAGTTTTTTTTTTGTTTTTTTTGAACAATTTTGATGGGAGGGCTCTAGAGGAAACTCAGTGTTGGTAGCATCCCAATCTGTACTCTGTACTTTTCCATACATGTTTACTAATTTGATTGCCTTTTGGAATGAACAAAAGAGTTGTGAAATCACATAAATTCAGGGCACAGCTCTTTTAACTTTCTCCATTTAAACTTTGTATTACCAAAATCTTTTAAGACTCGATTTTGAATCGAAACCTTAAAAAGCACAAATTCACAGGTACCAAAAATGCACAAACTGTTGAAGTTTTACAGCCACACATACTGTAATAGCTATTCACACAAATGAATAGTTATTCATGTGGTGATTACCAAAACACAGAATAAATGCATATAGTAACTAGGTGTCATTTTACTAATTGAATGCTCAACAGAGTTTTAGTCTCATTTTTAAAATAGCTATTAACATGAACAAAGCATGACAACTGACGTGTTAATTGCCTTAAGGTCTGTGGCTTATGCAACATATCAACATCTCTCCCTGAATTGGCCAGAGCAAAATGCCACACACAACAGATAATTACCTCCCACATCCCTAAGGGTAAAATAGGATTGAGCTATCCTGTTGTGTAGCTCTCATTTAGGCTTAAGCTTCTGATGAAACATAAGTAATTAGTGGGATGAAAAGTCTTTAGTTTCTAGGAACCGTGCCCAATTGAAGTGTTCTAGTGACATCTTTAGATGGACTCTCTTGACTAGCAGATATGTATAGGAATCTACTAATCTTAGAAGGCAAGACTTAATTTTCACTTAATTTGAGGGGAATCAGAGCATTACAAAACTAAGATCATGGCATCCAGCCCTCTCAATTCCTGGCAAATAGATGGGGAAGACATGGAGGTAGTGACAGATTTTATTTTCCTGGGCTCCAAGATCACCGCAGATGGGGATTGCACTGCAGCCAAGAAATTAAAAGACGCTTGCTCCTGGGGAGGAAAGCTATGGCAAATCTAGACAGCATACTAAAAAGCAGAAACATCACCCTGCCAACAAAAGTGCATATAGTCACGGCTATGGTTATCCCAGTTGCAATGTATGGCTGTGAAAATTGGACCATAAGGAAGGCTGAGCGCCAAAGAATTGAGGCATCTGAACTATGGTGCTGGAGAAGACTCCTGCGAGTCCCTTGGGCTGCAAGGTGATTAAACCAGTCAATCCTAGAGGAGATCAACCCTGACTGCTCTTTAGAAGGCCAGATCCTGAAGATGAAACTCAAATACTTTGGCCACCTAATGAGAAGAAAGGACTCACTGCAGAAAAGCCTAATGCTGGGAACGATTGAGGGCAAAAGAAGAAGGGGACGACAGAGAATGAGGTGGCTGGATGGAGTCACTGAAGCAGTTGGCATGAGATTAAATGGACTCCGGGGGATGGTAGAGGACAGAAAGGCCTGGAGGAACGTTGTCCATGGGGTCGCGATGGGTCGGACACGACTTCGCAACTAACAACAAGAAGAGCATTACAGGTAATCGAGGAGGAGGATCTATTTTTTGATATTCTTCCCAGGGTTATGATTCTTCCTGAACTGAATGATACTTGGAATATTGCATCCAGTTTTGGTCACCACGATGTAAAAAAGACCTTGAGACTCTAGAAAGAGTGCAGAGAAGAGCAACAAAGATGATTATGGGACTGGAGGCTTAAACATATAAAGAACGGTTGCTGGAATTGGGTATGTCTAGTTTAATCAAAAGGAGGAGTAGGGATGACATGATAGCAGTGTTCCAATATTTAAGGGACTGCCACAAAGAAGAAGGGGTCAACCTATTCTTCAGAGCAACTGAAGGCAGAACAAGAAGCAATGGATGGAAATTAACCAAGGAGAGAAACAACCCAGAATGAAGGAGAAATTTCCTGACAGTGAAAACAATTAATCAGTGGAACAACTTGCCTGCAGAAGTTGTTGGTGCTCCAACACTGGAAATTTTTAAGAACTGATTGGACAACCATTTGTCTGAAATGGTAAAGGGTTTCCTGCTTGAACAGGGGGTTGGACTAGAAGACCTCCAAGGTCCCTTTCAACTCTATTATTCTGTTACTCTGATAGTGAAATCGGAGGGGGAAAAAGGGGTTAGAATTCTTCAAAAGCTAGGGTAGGCTTTAAACAGGAAGGGTTAGGGTTAGGGTTAGGGTTAGGGTTAACCCTAGGGATGTATCTGTCTTCTTTAGTTTTGCTAATACCTTTTTGCATTTTTTCCAATCTTGAATTATTTCAATTTATCCCATAAAAAAAAAACTCAGGATGGACATTTGTATACATTGCATGCACATTTATTCTAATTTCTACTTTCCAGGCATATCCCTTATTCAAATATATGCAGTAGTGAAAGAAATATTCTTTAATGCAAAGTGTTTCACCTTGCTTCATTAATATCCATATTTTTGTGCATATAATTTAGAAAAGTGAGAGTACTGAAAGAATTTACATATTTGACCAGGAAAGACAAATAAGGTAAGTTAGCATAAAAATATGACATGAATAAATTCTGCTCATTCCTCTCTACCTCTGTCCTTCAAAAGACCTATCATTACCACACAGTCTTCTCAGGTAATTAATTCAGCTGTCTGACAAGAGCCAATAGTCTAGATCAGGGCTGTCAAACTCGCAGCCTACAGGCCGGATGCGTCACACGCTTGCCACACCCACGCCCAGTTTAGCAAAGGGGGAAAAAGTCCCGATACATCATGTGACGCCGCTGTGACGACGTGTGTTTGACACCCCTGGTCTAGATAGCCATCCTGAAATCTCAATTCTGGGTAGTTGGGTTCCCTCACAGAAAGTTGAGAAGCATTTAAATATTGCTCTACTGCTATTATAAACTTCTATAGAAGGTCACCACTGTCAAGGACTAACAATGCCATTAACCCATCAAAAGGATATCAATATCAGTTGAGTGATCTGAAATATAAACTAAAGATCACTGAAAGTAGAAAGTCTTTTGGACAGACAAACACAGAAAACCACACTGTACACTGAGATTGGGAGGCTGTTGCAGAAACTCTTGTTACAAAATACTATTCTGTCTGTAAAAGGAATGTTGAGATCTGAATAGCAATGGCACTTAGACTTATATACTGCTTCACAGTGCTTTAAAGCCCTCTCTAAATGGTTTACAGAGACAGCATATTGCCCCCAATAATCTGGGTCCTCATTTTACTTACCTTGGAAGGATGGAAGGCTGAGTCAACCTTGAACTGGTCAGGATCGAACTGCTGGCAGTGAACAGAGTTAGCCTGCAATACTGCATTCTAACCACGGTGCCACCACAGCTCTGAATGCATGTGTTATCCACCAAGCGCCACCAATTTTTTTTTAAAAAAAAATCAGCATTGTCATGAATTAAGTCTGTGATGGGAACCAATACTGTAACACTGTAGATGTTTTCTGATTGACAGCTCCTAAAATCCTTTCCCAACAGGCTATTTTAAATGAAGCAGCTGAAAACTGTATTTCTGCAATATTTGAGGTTCCCCATGCTTACAGCATTACAGTGGGCTTCTATTTTTCTGGAATACCATTTTAGGTGAAGAAGCAATACTTTTTAAATAAGAATAATTCCAGAACTATCTCTGAAGGCTAAATTAAGTTTCTTAAGGCAGTGTTCTGCATTTCCTGCATTTGATATAAAGGTTTATTTAATGACACACTAATATACATATGTTAGAGACACTGTGTGTCATACTTACTCTAAATATAGAATGAAACACTCATCTTTGAATCTTTTTTTTATTTGATAACATAATTATGCATAAAGAGGAGAAAATTAATCAAAATGAAACACAGTTCCTCAAGAATGTTGGCTATATCGTCCCCATTAAATTAAATTAAATTAAATTAAATTAAATAAGGAAATTTGCACAAGTTTGGCTTTACAGTTATATTTATTTTTCCAATTCCCACAATTACCTTTTGATATCAGAACAGGTGACAAAGTAACCCACATGAGAAAAAAGCAATATCCATTTAGACCTGTTTTTTTTTTCCAGGTGAAGCTGTTATAATTATTACCAGCAGATAATTAATGACTAATTATTAAATTATATAATTATGTAGGACTAGAAATTAAAAAAAATCTGTCCTTATGGCAGTTCCTGTCAAGTGATAATTGTAAAGAAATGTTAAATTTTATTAATTTCAGTAATTCCTCACCAGATACATTTTGGACCTCAAATGATCTTGTTATCCTTGTCTTAGACTCTTTCATCCCACAGAAGTAAAACACAGATGCATAAATTAATATAAGTGTTTTAAAATTCTGTTATCTTCTGCAACATTAAAAAAAAAAGTTTGGCCAATAATGATGAGTTATAGTATTTTCTAATATTTTTGCAGTCTTTACGCTTTGATAGAATGATAGAGTGATAAACAGACATGGACATGTTTACCCCTCAGGCATGCTACGTTTGGTCAATCCTGATGACTTCATGAATAGATGCTCACCAACTTGATCTTTCTTGAATGTTTTTATCTCATCCATTCACCTTCTCCCTCCCTCTTTTGCTCTGCCTCTACCAGCTGAGGAACATTTTGGAATAGATCCCCAAAAGATTTCTGAGGCATCCTGTGGATATCATCAACAACCTTTATAGAGTGGCACTTCATCACAGAATTATATCCAATTGCCTCTTTTGATCAACTGGACAAGGAGTTCTGTTTAAGAAAGACTGTGTCAAGAGTGAAACGTTGGCAGCTACGTGTCTCTTCGTTTCAACTTGTCATTAGAGTAAGAGGGGGAGGTGTTTTGCCAATTATTTATATGCTCCATATACTATATATTACTTAATGGGCACACTGATTCCAGCCACTCATTTATTATATACTGTCGCAAATATTTCCAAAGATTGGGATATAGAGTAGATATAATGCATTTTAGGGAACAAGGGTCCAGAAATTTAGAGACCAGTCGGTGATACCAGACTCCTCCTGACTTTAGATCCATCAGTCAAACTGCTAAGTGTAATTAGTGAACTTTGCACTTGATATATCTTATGGAAGCTACTTAGCTATTAAAACCATTTTAGCAGAAGATCAAGAGGATCTGAAGGGAAGGTCAAGTGACCCTGTGTCAGGGGTTATTGACAAACCATCTGGCTGGAAAATATTCTTCACCTCCATATGACTCTTAAATAACCTTCAATATGATCCCAAGTGGTCAGGAGAGAAACTTATTTTAAATAGAAACTGTTGTGCTCAATCACTAGCTCTTTGAATATGCTTATTTAACAATCAGGTACAACTCTCAAAGCCAAATGTCAGAGGCTGAAACAGGGATGAATTTTAGCAACTTTGCTTTTAATACTTTTTAGTAATTGTTTAGAAAAAAAAATATATGATTTAGCTCACTCCCAAACCCATGCTGACCGATCAATTTTACATATTTTACTATGCTCATTAAATACAGCCATGCTGTTTATGACATTTCTCAATGGCTATAAGAAGAGGCCTACTTGTGTTTGTTGTTGAGGATATGACGTCAACACTAAGATTACGTTTTTCTGCAAAACAACATTAAACAAGACTAACTAAAACATGCAAGTTCACAGGTACCTCATAAGCTCCTTTAGGAACTTATTTTCCAATTGTAAACACAAGGACAAAACACTCCAAAACCATGTCTGGTTGTGCCCCCAAAAATGTGTCTTTCGTTCCATTTGTTATTTCTTCCACCAGAGAAGGTTTCTAGGGTGATTCTACTTTAAAGGCCTAGGAAGCAACATTGATGCCTTTGTACACTGTCCAAACTTGCTCCTAGAAAGAATGTTGGCAACAGGAGAGAATTTAAGGTATTTATTCATTAATAAATACCTTTATTAAGTAAGTAATACTTAGTAATACTTGGTTAAGGCCACACTTGCAATACTGCATCCAATTTTGGTCACCATGATGTAAAAAAGATGTTGAGACTCTAGAAAGAGTGCCGAGAAGAGCAACAAAGATGATTAGAGGACTGGAGGTAAAACATACGACGAACGGTTGCAGGAACTGGGCATGGCTAGTTTAATGAAAAGAAGGACTAGGGGAGACATGATAACAGTGTTCCAATATCTCAGGGGCTGCCACACAGAAGAGGGAGTCAAGCTATTCTCCAAAGCACCTAAGGGCAGGAAAAGAAGCAATGGGTGGAAACTAACTAAGGAGAGATTCAACCTAGAAATAAGGAGAAATTTCCTGACAGTGAGAACAATCAACCAATGGAACAGCTTGCCCTCGGAAGTTGTGGGAGCTTTATCACTGGAGGCTTTCAAGAAGAGATTGGATAACCATTTGTCTGAAATGGTATAGGGTTTCATGCCTAAGCAGGGGGTTGGACTAGAAGACCTCCAAAGTCCCTTCCAACTCTGTTATTCTAAATACATTTATATAGCTGTTCAACTCACTCCTCGTGACTCCTTGTTAAATATCTGCCTTGTCCAAATGTGTGCAAATATGATATTATGTTTGGAAGCAGAACTCATTTTGGTGGAAAACAGACCTGCTTGGATATGGGCTAAAATTTGTCTCGATGCCAGTAGCTTGCCTTTTTTTTTTAAATTCTGTAAGACTTGTTTGGATCAATATGGAAGAAAAATCCTAAAGGGAAAAGCGAAGCTCTACAATTTCTCGTTTGGATTTGTTACAGCACTGGGCTTTCAGAAAAGCCAAAGAACAATCAGATGAGGTATCTGCGATTGAGATTTACAAAGGGATAGAAATTCAATTTCCACTCATTGGTATGCAAGGTTAGATCATCATAGCTGTGCCTCTGCCACCTAGTTTTCTAATATCCCACTGCTGAGACATCAAAGAGATTTTATGTGAGCTTGATTTAATGCCCTTCCCCCGACATTTATGATGGGCAGAGATCGGAGTATCATAAATGACCTTGGTAGGATTAGTGAGAGGAAAACCGTAAATAATTCTGCCCATTTTGTAAATATATTAGTGGAATATTGATTATGTCCCCCTTGAAGGTATGTGCCAGGCAGTGAGGTTGAATGTTATGCTTGTTGCCTCTTAGGAAATGAAAAGCTGGGTGTGTTTAACACCATAACAAACTTTTCTGCAAACGCTTGTCTCATTAAGGCGCCAAACTTTGTTTAAAGGTTGTGCCCTCAGCTCAATTTTTATTGTAGGTTATGTATAAACTGCTTTATTCTGTCTGCCTCTTCCTCTTCCACCCTCCAATATTATGTGTAAAATCATTTGGTCATTGTATTAAACTAGCTTCTTCAGATCTGATTGACTGGTGGGGAATTATATATTAAAATTATTATATTAAAATTGAACAGCCCTCTCTCAACATAGTGGGAGGGAAACGACACCACCTATCCCCTCACAGTACTCTCGGCAGCCCCAAGAAGGTTTCACACCCATTCGTACTCTGATTCAGGTGACTCCAAGGCAGGGGTGAAATCCAGCAGGTTCTGACAGGTTCTGGAGAACCGGTAGCGGAAATTTTGAGTAGTTCGGAGAACTGGCAAATACCACCTCTGGCTGGCCCCAGAGTGGGGTGGGAATGGAGATTTTGCAATATCCTTCCCCCAGGAGTGGGGTGAGAATGGAGATTTTGCAGTATCCTTCCCCTTCCACGCCCACCAAGCTGCGCCCACAGAACCAGTAGTAAAAAAAATTGGATTTCACCACTGCTCCAAGGGTACAGATAAACCCTCAAGTGGCCTCAATGACTCACAGAGAGCTAATGACCGACAACCAGATGACTGCAAGGAATATAAATCCTTCTATTCCCCACCATTCAGTCAGAACTGAAAAAGCTTCTTGGATGAGAAGTGAAATGTCTTCAAGGAAAAAAAAGAAAGAAAGTCCAATTGCCTTTTGAAAAGCATTTTTGGAACAAGGCACTTGAGGGTAAATTTGGGGAAACAGACAAATATAAACATTGGAAGTACAACGTGTCCACATCTTAATAATTATTGTTTTCTTTCTTTGCAAGAAGGAACTGACAACAGTTTATTTATTTATTTATTTGTTTGTTTGTTTGTCAAACATGTACAAGATAGCAGGTATAGGTATAAACATAAACATAATCAAAGTGAATACAGATAGATGAGGACAATAGGACAGTAGGACAGGGACGGTAGGCACGCTGGTGCGCTTATGCACGCCCCTTACAGACCTCTTAGGAATGGGGTGAGGTCGACAGTAGACAGTCTAAGGTTAAAGTTTTTGGGGTTTGGGGAAGAAACCAAAGAGTCAGGTAGTGAATTCCAGGCGTTGACCACTCTGTTGCTGAAGTCGTATTTTCTGCAGTGAAGTTTGGAGAAGTTTACATTAAGTTTGT
>QLTV01000453.1:843566-872375 GCA_003457575.1 Thermophis baileyi
AAATAAGAGGGTGTGGGTAGGAGGCTGCCCACGTTAGTAGTGAGGTTAACTTGTTCGCATGTGTGATGTCATAATCGGGGGCTCTGTAACATAGTAGAAAGCGAAGTGTGGTATTTAAGGACAGTTCGCAGACTATGGTTTCTGGTAGAGCGAGATCATGTGTAACTTGAATATTTTTTAGGTTTAATGATTTTTTATAGAAGATGGCAACTCCACCTCCTCTGCGGGTTTCGCGACTATTTTGCGACTATTGAACAGTGTTCAATAGTTGATGGTTCAATCAGTAAATCACAACTGGTTGAAGGCTAACATTTCACTGAGACATAAAACGCAATGATTCACATATGCGTCTAAGCCAGAGCTAAACAAGCCAGTTTATGGCTCACTGTAATGTGTGAATTCAGCCATTCTGGTTTGTAAACCATGGTTTAGTTCAGGTTAATCCCAGACATTAAGTCATGTTTGACATACCAGGTTTAATGTATTGCACAGATAGTCCTGGGTGACTTTTTCTGCTTGGTATGTTGTGTAAACCCAGGGAACAGGAAAGCGGAATGATAAAGAAGCATGAAAGTGGATCCTGACTTGGGATGATGATGGTGGTGGTGGTGGTGGTGGTGGTGGTGGTGGTGATATCCATTCAGTCATATCTGAATCTTGGTGATTTTATGAGCCAGGTCTCTCCACATCTTCCGATCTTGAACTACTTCTTTGAGTTGTTCTATGCTCTGGCTGGTGTCAACTTTGATAGTGTCCAGCCACCATGTTCTTTGGCAGCCTGATTTCCTTTTACTACCAACTCTTTCCAACATAATTGCTTTCTCTTCAGTGAAGTCCCCTGCATGACATGATCAAAGTAAATGAGGCAGTTTCGTGATTTTGACTTCCAGTGACATGTCGGGTGTTATGTGCCCCGATACTTGCTTGTTAGTCAACTTTGCTGTCCAAGGAATATGAAGGAGCCATCTCCGACATCACAGGTCAAACGAGTCAATTTTCTTCCTGTTTTGCTTTTTTAAGGGCCAACTTTCAAAACCATAGGTAGCTACGGAGAACACAACAGAGCAGACTAACCTACATTCGGTTGACCGGCTGATATAGCAATAGCACTTAGACTTATATACCGCTTTTCAGTGCTTTACAACCCTCTCTAAGCGGTTTACAGAGTCAGCATATTGCCCCCAACAATCGGGGTCCTCGTTTTACCCACCTAGGAAGGATGGAAGGCTGAGTCAGCCTTGAGCCTGGTGAGATTCAAACTGCCAAATTGCAGGCAGCCGGTAGTCAGTAGAAGTAGCCTGCAGTACTGTATTCCAACCACTGCACCATCGCGGCTCATATACTTACTTTTCCGTATTTATATACTTGCTTTTCCATACTCAGCTCATGTTCATCATTGCTGTGTGACCCAGTGCAATCCGACGTTTTATTTCTGTGCTGCATTTACCACTTTGAGCAATCTGCAAATTTCACAAATTTCCAACTGCATCATAGAGATGTGAATTCAAAATCCAGGTTCTGAGAACATTGGAAAGTACAGGTAGTCTTTGACTTACAACAGTTCGTTTAGTGACCGTTCAAAGTTAAAACAGCCTTGAAAAATGGGACTTATGACCGCTTTTTGCAGTTATGACCTTTGCAGCATCCCCATGATCACGTGATCAAAATCCAGATGCTTGGCATGTCAGGGTTCCAAGTCACTGGTTCATATTTATGACCATTGCTGTGTCCCAAGGTCATCCTATCCTCTATTGCAGGCCTGTCAAATTGGCGGCCTGTGGGCTGGATGTGTCATACGCAGGCCACACGCACCCTGGCTCTGCAAAGGCAAAAAACATCACGATACGTCACGTGCAGAGGTGGGTTCCTGCCAGTTTGGACCGGTTCTTTAGAACCGTTAGCGGGAATTTCCACCTGCTCGCCGAACCTGCAGCGATGGCCGGCTGGACATGCCCCCGAACCGGCTCTCTCAGCGGCGCCATAGGTGCCGCCATCTTGTTTTTTGCTTCTGCACACGTGCAGCTGTTTTTTGCTTCTGCGCAGAAGCTGGGTTTTTAGCACTGTGCATGCGCGCCCGCGTGGCGCATGAGGAAGCAAACCAGCAGCGAGGTAAGCCAGAACCCACTCCTGGTCACATGATGCTCTTTTTGTGACCTTCTGACAAGCAAAGTTGGTAGAGAAACCAGATTCACTTAACAACCGGGTTACTAATTTATCAACTGCAGTGATTCACTTAACAACTGTGGCAAGAAAGTTCCTAAAGTGGGACAAAACTCACCTAAGAAATGTCTCACTTAACAACAGAAATTTTGGGCTCAATTATGGTTGTAAGTCAAGGACTACTTGTATCTTGAAATTACACATCAAGACTCAGTTAGGGCTCTTAAAAGCTTCATTCATTTACAATTGCTCATCATTTCTTGGTTTTCCCTGGTTTTTTGTTTTTTTTTAAGTTGTGCATTCCAGTTCTGAACTTGGAATATCTGGTGAGTGCAGAGAAAATGACTCAGACATGTAAATTATTTCTTCCTCCCCGCAATGATGTTTCGGCCTTTAATTTTTCAAAACTGCAGATGAAAAAAAAAAGAAAGAAAAAACTTTCCCGACTTTCCCATTAAGTCCAAACTGTTTCCGAAAGGGAGGAAAGAATGGTGACAATAGCAAAAACCGCTGTTGAGGCTTGCGTTCTAATTTTGATCTACCTGCAGTAAAAGGAGCTCTATTAATTTTAGTAGTAGAGATTTTAATAAACCTTCCCTTCCCCCCAACTGTTTTATAGTCATTGGGATTGATAGGGTTAGTTATTTTGTTGATTAGGAAGGAAATGTTTTAAACTTCTGGGGTTCAAACTGGCCAACTCTTTTGCTCCAGATAAGCAGAACTTTGTAGCTCAGCTGTTTCTAAACTTAAATGTAATTCAGCTGTCTGCCCTGTGCTATGAAAATAACCACCTCCTATTACTGTTCTTCCTTTTTTTCCCCTCTCTCTTCAGAAGCCCCTGTGAACTCCACAGGGCTTACTCTCAGGTAGGTAAATATAGGAGGTGTGGGAAACCTGCAAGCCTCTGAATGATGCTGACCCACAGCGTTCGACAACGCTCACAGCCAGGAATGCTTTATGTGGCTGCTGGAAGCTGTACTACAACAATACCTTCCTATTCCTGGGGTATAGGCTTGCAGCCTAATGAATATGTACTGATATTGGGATCATACACAGGTAGTCCCTGACTTACAACTATTGGTTTAGTAGCCGTTTGAAGCAGGGGTGGGTTCTACTTATCTTCCCCACCAGTTCGCATCGCAACGGAAGTGCACGCTTTGCGTCCCATCGTGCAATTTTGCTTCAGCGCATGCTCAGTAGTTGAAAATCAGCCCGAAACGCAGCTGAGGAGCTGATCAGCTGGGCTTCGGAAGAAGGAATAAAGGTCGGTATAAACCCGGGGGCGGGAAGGAGGGCCCACTTTCAAGCAGCAGAACAGGAAAAAAACTTCCAAAAAGTAAAAAATTAAAAAAAAAGAGATGGCGGCGCCCACGGACCGGCACCGACCGATCCAGTTCAGTGACGTCACCAGTGGGTTGTTACCGGTTCAGGGGAACCAGTCCGAACCGGAAGGAACCCACCTCTGATTTGAAGTTAAAGCAACACTGAAAAAAAGAGACTTATGACTGTTTTTCACACTTACGACTTTGCAGCATTCCTGTGGTCATGTGATCAAAAATTGACACTTGGAAATTGGCATGTATTTATGATGATTGCAATGTCCTGGGGTCATATGATCACCTGAGCAGGGGGGGGGGGGTTGGACAAGAAGACCTCCAAGACCTCTTCCAACTCTGTTATTCAGGTTATCTGAGGGACCGTCTCTTGCCGGTCACATCTACCCGACCCACTAGAGGCAACGAATGTTGCAGGTCCCATCCCCTAGGGCCATGATGGCGAACCTATGGCACGTGTGCCACAGGTGGCATGCGGAGCCATATCTGAGGGCACGCGAGGCGTTGCCCTGTGTCAGCTCCAGTGCGCATGCGCATGCTGGCCAGCTGATTTTCGGACTTGGGGAAGGCCGTTTTCGCCCTCCGGAGGCTTCAGAAGGCGTCCCTGAAGCCTCCGGAATGCAAAAAATGGCCCAACAGGCAAACCGGAAGTCCATTTTTCCGAACGTCCGGTTTGCCCACTGGGCTGTTTTTCGCACTCCGGAGGCTTCAGGGAAGCCTGAGGGTGAAGAACAGCCCAACCGGGGGGGGCGCATGTGCGGAGATGCGCGCATGTGCAGTGTGACGTGCATGGGGGGCACTCCCATTTTTGGCACGCAAGAAGAAAAAAGTTCGCCATCACTGCCCTAGGGAGATACACCTGGTGGGACCCAGAAGAAGGGCCTTCTTGTTTTAGGTCTCTTGCTAAACAAGACCGTTGTTAAGTGAGTTTTGCCCCTCTTTATGATCTTTCTTGCCACAGTTATTAAATGAATCACTGCAGTTATTAAGATAGTATTCAACTATCTGCTATATTAATAACTGCACTGTTTCACTTAACAATTGTGGCAAGAAAGGTCATAAAATGGGACAAAACTCACTTAACAACGTTCTTGTTTAGCAATGAAAATTCTGTGCTCAGTTCTGGTTGTAAGTTGAGAACTACCTGTATAGTGTAAAAGCTTCAACATAGTATGCTCATTTTAGGCTTTCCATATTGTCTGACCCTAACAAATGAAGTTCATTAGGTATAAACCATGATTAGGTATGTTGCATGCCTCCAATCATCAATGGTATGTCCAATAAACCATGACTGAACATATTATATACACAGAAATTACATATTGTGATCTTAAGACCTTGCTAGCAGGAAACAGAAGCTGGTATAACTTTTTTTGAGCTAAGAAACTGTTGAAAAACCTTGTGAATATTACCTAGAATTCTATGATGGAAGTCTATAAATATTCTAGAGATATACAATAAATACATACCTTAAAGTAAGCCACCATAAACTCAATTGGCATACTTACGTATGTAACATTTAACAGGTGCTTAGTAAGTCTATATTTTGAACTTAGTATATTTATATAGTCTCCCAGCAGGGGTGAAATGCTACTGGTTCAGGCCAGTTCGCCCGAACCAGTAGTAAAAATGCTACCGGTTCGCCCGAACAGGTAGTAAAAAATGCTTTAAAAAGTTAAAAAAAAAGGTTCCGACAATCAGCTGTAACAATCAGCTGTGCCGCACAATCGTCGGAACCTTTTTTTTTTACTTTTTAAAGCATTTTTTACTACCAGTTCTGGTGAATAGGTTGTAAAAAAATGCTTAAAAAAGTAAAAAAAAAAAAGCTCCAACAATCGCGGGTACAGCTGATTGTCGCAGCTGATCGTCGGAACTTTTTACATTTTTTAAAGCATTTTTAACTACCGGTTTGGGAGAACCGGCAGTTAAAAAATGCTAAAAAAGTAAAAAAAAAAAGTTGACCACGCCCATCCAATCACATGACCCCCACCAAGCCACGTCCACCAAGCCACACCCACAGAACTGGTAGGGAAAATTTTTGAATTTCACCACTGCCTCCCAGTAATCCTATCTCCTCAGTAGACAAAAATGAGCATCTTATTAAAATGCAATATAATCAGCACATTCATTGTGTTAATGTCCTTTGACAAGGTATAGAAAAAAAATCACAAGATGAACTATTTAAATTTAAGAATGCTTTGAAAATACACATATTTAAATTTGTAATTAAGTCACCGAACTCATTTTCACAGACTAAATGTAATCAGTGTTTTTCATACTTGGCAACTTTAAGATCTTCAGTTCAGTTCCTCATGCCGGCTAGGGAATTCTGGGCATTGAAGTCCACACATTTTAATGCTGCCAAGTTGGAAAATCACTGAGTAATGGATGCAATTATTTTCAGCATGCAGGAAGTCAATATCCCTGTTTGAATGCTATGCTTAAACCAGTCCAATATCTCTTTTTTTGCTGCCATCCCTTTCTCTTCTACCTTCTTGCAAACCAGATATAAAAAGCCTGGTCTTTGCAAAGTTGGCAAATCTGGTTAAGTAATCCAGAACAATTAACTGGCACTGAATGGACCTGGGTTCATTTGTGGCTAATTAAACTCTCCTTGTGTCATCTAATTATTTACTTTTGCTTCCAACTACCATGATGATGATCAGAACAAACACCTACAAAAATTAGGACTCTGTAAGGCAGGGGTTCCCAACCCCTGGTCTGTGGACTGGCACCGGTCTGCAGCATGCCAGCAATCAGGCCACACAAACAAGGAAAGCCCCATTCGTGGAATGCAGGCAGCATGCAAAACCACGCCCCCTTTGGTCTGCGGAAAAACCTTTTTCCAAGGAACCAGTCCCTGGTGCTCAAAAGGTTGGGGGCCATTGTTTCCAGGTGCACCTAAGGAATAAAAAGCAGAAATGGACAGGGGGAAAGATTCTTTGAACTCTGATGAGGTGATGCTGGCTTGGTAAGCTAGTTGATTTGCCCCCACCCAATTACAAAATAAGAAAGAAGTGATAGGAAAATACTAGCCAACAAGCCCTGGGACATTTGTCTAAAACATCTCAGATTGTACATTGTAGGACCACAAAGAGTTATGGCTTTATCAGGGATAGCAATAGCAATAGCATTTAGACTTATATACCGCTTCACAGTGCTTTATAGCCCTCTCTAAGCGGTTTACAGAGTCAGCCTATTGCCCCCAACAATCTGGGTCCTCATTTTACTGACCTTGGAAGGATGGAAGGCTGAGTCAACCAAATTGCAGGCAGACGGTAGTCAGCAGAATTAGCCTGCACTACTGCACTCTAACCACTGCACCACCGCGGCTCAGGGATACACCCAAAGATGTTTTGTGTTTTTGTTTTTTCAAAAGGCAACTGGAATTTGTTTTTCCTTGAAGATATTTCACTTCTTATCCAAGAAGCTTCTACAGTTCTGACAGCTTCTTCAATGCTGATCATTCAGTCAGAACTGAAGAAGCTTCTTGGATGACAAAACGAAACGTCTTCAAGGAAAAAAACAAAGTCCATCTGCCCTTTGAAAAAGCACCTTAGACCTGGATGACTAAGAATCTCCA
The DNA here is from genome assembly GCA_003457575.1 of Thermophis baileyi. NCBI lineage: Eukaryota > Metazoa > Chordata > Lepidosauria > Squamata > Dipsadidae > Thermophis > Thermophis baileyi. Next base: position 850,644 of record QLTV01000453.1, read on the forward strand.
AAGACATATCAGGGATACAGTTACTTTGATCAGCTGTAGTATGCAAACATGGGCAAATGGTTGGATTCACACATGCGGGTAAGCCATAATGTCCGTTCATTTTTGACTTAGTAAATGCTTGAAAAAAGTTGAAGGTTCAGAGTGTTGTATGAATTTAGTCAACTGTACCTTATTCTGCAAAGAGTCATAAATGAGTTATGAGTTAGAACCGTATGGGAACCAAATCTGTTTATTGGTCTATATAGTTTTAAGAAAGACTCCTTCGGGAGTTGGGCGGCATAAAAATTTTATAAATAATAATAATAATAATAAAGAAAGAACCTCTGAGACAAAAAAAAGGTAAAACCTGAAAATGTGGTTTGTCAGATGACCTCATAAAAAACCATTTTCCATATTTTTCGGAGTATAAGACGCTCCGGAGTATAAAACGCACCTTAATTTTTGGGGAGGAAAATAAGAAAAAAAAAATCTGCCTCTGCCTACCAGCATCGATGGTATTCATCTGGCTAGCGTCCTGTCAGTGTGTGAGAGAGTTGGAGGCTGTTTGGAAACTGAAACAGTATTTGCTGTGTGAGCAACAAGGAAGGAGACAGCAAGGTGCCTGGGCGTGGCTTGTTCTGTACTAAAGCTGCATGCTGTGATGATCTCTGAAACTAAAACTGAAACTCCTCTCCTCTGCTTGTGTTTTGCTTGTATTTACCACGTTGGAAAACCTGCTTTTGGTGTTGTATATTTTTACTTCATGTGTTATATTATATATAAAGAGAAGTTATTGAATCCTGCTGAATCAGTTACTTGTGTGTGCTTTCTGGATGTGATTGCAGCTGCAAACTCTGACACGTCCTTGCAGCAAATAGCGAACAGCCTGGTCAGCTTCAGCACATTATTGCAGCCTGATTGAGCATGAGCAGCTGATTGGCGGGTGGATCAACCTCCCGGAATACCCCCAATCAGCTGTTCCAGGCTGCAGGGATTGCCACAGACCATCGCCTCCTCCGTGCCACGCGTTTTTGGCTACATTCGGAGTATAAGACGCACCCAAATTTTCACCCTCTTTTAGGGGGGGAAAAGTGCGTCTTATACTCCGAAAAGTACGATAAGTTGATTACTGAATCCATTTTCCTGAAATAGTAGGCAAAGCAATATAACTTTACATACCACAACTAAATTACGTTGGTGAGGGCAGCAGCCACATAAATTGAATTAAATAAGTAAGTACACTCAGTTGAAATCATGACACAATGTCAGATAAAATTCAGAAGCTTTCACTGGTGCAGAATGTGGCAGCATGGGTAGTAAAGGGTAGCAGGTATTCAACACATGTAACATCACTGCTTTATGAGCTGCAATGGCTGCCAGTATGATTCTGGGTACAGTTCAAGGTGCTGATTATCACCTTTAAGAAAGCCATTCATGGCAGGGAGCCAGGTTACCTAAGGGACTGTGGGAAGCCCCCCCCCCCACTCCCAGAAGAATGAAATATTTTGAGGAATATTAAAATGGCAATGATATTATATTTCCTTAAAGGAGAAATGGAGAATCATGTTTTTAGAAGCAGGAAGCAGCCCCCAAGTCTTCCCCAAGCAGAAACTGAGGAGGCCAGCTTTTAGAAATGCAGATTTGGTAATCCATTCAAGACAGGATATTTTGAAACAAAGTCAGAATGGTAGGATTAGAAACAGCCCCTCACCCAAGATCCAACACAGGACGAAAGCCATTAGGCACAATAGGAATTGCCCAACACCCTTTCAGAACACAAGCCCCTTCATTGCACCATCCCAGAGCAGTCCAAACTTCAAAGTCACAGAAACCTTGGAACAGATAAACAATAAGTCAGAGGTTGACCAGATTAGCTCAGACAAACACCTAGGATTTGCATTTCCTCTTTTGCCTATAGAGCCAGCTATGACCCCTACATAACCCCTACGTGACCCCATAGGAATCTGACAACAGCCAATAGAATATTAAAGGACATGTTCTTGCACAGGAACAGGAAGCTCAAATACAAAGCCCAAAGAAGGTATAACCCCCCCCTCAAATCCATTTTGTCAGCTGCCCAGAATCACATGTGGTTAGCGGTTCTGCTTTATCAATAAAGGGAACCTCTTTCCAATCAACCTCCAGCCTCCATTTTATTTCCAGTGCCTTTCTCCTGGCTTGGAACTGAACCAGATGGATATTTCTTCCCACATTAGCATCAAAGTTTGACTTCGAACTACCCTTAGTATTCCCTGATCCTTTTTCCTCAAGTCCAGTCACACATTGTGAGTCATCTGCCTTTCTTTGAAATAAATTCTATTGCATGTCTACTCTGGACCCCCTTGTACTTCAGCAAATCTCCTCCTTAACAAAAGACCCCTTTCCATCTAATTCTATAAACCATTTTCAGCAGCTTTCCGACTGAAACGTGTTGAAGGGAAATGAATGGTATTTTTACTGCTTTAGCCTAAAGCAGGTGTGAGACTAGATGGCCCTTGTACTGCCTGGTTTCTGTACTCTGGCTGTCATTTTTCTAAACCGTTGTTTCCTTGCAGAGTGCGTGTTTGTGTGTGTATTTTAATGCTATTTATCATCCAGCAGACAAAAACAATTTGAAAGTTGCTTCACGTTTTATTTTTAGCAAGACAGTTTTTTTCAAAATAAAAAAGAGAGAAGAATAATAAGCATACACTGTAGATGCTTTTCATTATTTTTGCACTATTTTGCATTAAGACATAAATGACACAAAAATACATCTTGCATATTAGATGAAAGATACTGGTGTATAAGCAACAATTGGAATACACAGGTAACTAAGTCATCTGGAAACCTAGCAGGAGAATTTGCAAATAGTTATTAGAGTTAACCTTGGGCAGTTTTATTCTAAATTTGCAGGCTTTGTCAATTAGTTGATAGTTCGGTGTATTTTACTGGAAAACAATTAATTTTTTAATCAGATTAAGAATGTTGTATGAATTCAGTCAGTGGGCCATGTAAACACAATAGTTTATTCTTTTCTGGACTAAAATCATGGCCAAAATGTACTCAAAGTTTCTTGAAAACTTATATTATGTATTTTATTAAAAGGCATAAACTTTCATAGACATTTAAACTTGCCTGAAATAATTTGATGGATTATTAGATTATACCAGCATGCCTACACCAGGGGTGGGTTCTAATTTACCTCACTGCCGGTTCGCTTCCTCCCGCGCCACGTGGCTGGGCCTCGTAGGCGTGCGTGCGCATGCGCAGTGCCGAAAAATCCAAAAATATTCCCCCCAAAAAGCCAAAAACAAGATGGCGATGCATGTGCAGTGCCAGAAACTCAGCTTCTGCGAATGCGCAGAAAAAAAAATCCAAACCCCCCCCCAAAAAAAAACAAAAACAAAAACAAAATCCAAAAAAAGGATGGTGGCGTCCACGGCATCCACGGTCGATGGCACCAACCGAACCGGCTCCGTGACGTCACCAGCGGGTTGCTGCCGGTTCGGGTGAACCGGTCCAAACCGGGAGGAACCCACCTCTGTCCTACACTCATCAATTTAGTTCAGTGCTTTTCAATCTTGGCAATTCAAATATTTGTGGACTTCAACTCCCACAATTCCCCAGCCAGCATGCTCAATTCTGGGAGTTGAAGTCCACACCTCTTCAAGCTCTCAAGGTTGAGAACCACAGGTCTATTTATTCTATACATCTGATGAAGTGAGTTGCTACTCACAAACTCCTGTCTGGATTAAACACAGGACAAACCAGACGAACTTTGTACAAAAGAATTAATTGATAAAAGTTTAGCATCAGATCTCAAAACAGAAATAAAGTAATATCAGAGTAATTCAATTTTCCAGGAGAGTTCATATTTTGGATAAGCAGGATTTTAGCATCCCCACAAGTGAGAAACAGTGAGAAATGGTTGAATGCACATACATCAAAGTGTCAGGCAATCTTAAGTCTTAACGAACACAATGGGGTTTTAATACATTACAACTTTCAATAGATAAAGTAGTTGAAATCTGTCTCACATGTAACCTATCTGCGCATAACCAACTTATCTTTCCCTCCCTTCCACCCAACTCACCCCAATTTAATCCCTACATCCGTCCCCAGCTTAAATCAGTCTAGCAACTCCGTGCTGATGATGTGAGCTGCATTTCCAGAAAGCTTTTGCCTTTTAATAAAATTTAATACAGTTTGTTAATCTGAAAAGGTGCTACCAGACTCTTGATTCAGAAGCACTTTCAACATATAACATTCAACACTGGCAAGTAAAATAGGTCATAGAAATATAGCATGTTTAAAAAAGTATGTAAAATAAATACTTATTCAATATAAACATTAATAACTCTCCAAGTGGCCTCAACAGCTCTCAGAGAGTGCTAATGACCAGATGACTGCAAAGCAATACAATACTCCCCTCTACACACACCATCCTATCAGATCCTATCCTTCCGTCCCACCACCATCCAGTCTCAATAGCAATAGCAATAGCACTTAGACTTCTATACCGCTTCATAGTGCTTTACAGCCCTCTCTAAGCGGTTCACAGAGTCAGCATATTGCCCCCAACAATCTGGGTCCTCATTTTACCCACCTCGGAAGGATGGAAGGCTGAGTCAACCTTGAGCCGGTGAGATTTGAACCGCTGAACTGCAGCTAGCAGTCAGCTGAAGTAGCCTGCAGTGCTGCACTCTAACCACTGCGCCACCTCGGCTCTCAACCATCGGTACCTATCCTTCTGTAGAAAGTCAGCACCTATCCCCCAGAAGAATGGGAAATATTAAAAAGGCAGAATATTATATTTCCCTAAAGGAGAAATGGAGAAAACATGCTCTTAAAGGCAGAAAGCAGACTCAGTCTTTCTTAATAGCCCCCCAGCAGATATTTTGTGCCCATTAAGAAAGATTGGGCCAGCCTATTCAGAAACCAGCCCCAGTTTCCCTGCCCCAAGCAGAAACTGAGGAGGTCAGCTTTTAGAAATGCAAATTTGGTAATCCGTTCAGAAAGACTGGGTCAAGATAGAAACTCAGATAAGCAACAAACAAAAGGTTGACAAAATTAGCTCAAACAAACACCTAGGATTTGCATTTCCTCTTTTGCCTATTATGCTATGACCCCTACATAACTCTATATAACCCCATAGGAATCTGACAACAGCCAATAGAATATTAAAGGACATGTTCTTGCACAGGAACAGGAAGCTTAAATACAAAGCCGAAAGAAGGTATAAACCCAGAGGTGGGTTTCAGCAGGTTCTGACCAGTTCTGGAGAACTGGTAGCGGAAATTTTGAGTAGTTCGGAGAACCAGTAAATACCACCTCTGACTGGCCCCACCCCCATCTATTCTCTGCCTCCTGAGTCCCAGCTGATCGGAAGGAAATGGGGATTTTGCAGTATCCTTCCCCCTGGAGTAGGGAGGGAATGGAGATTTTGCAGTATCCTTCCCCTGGAGTGGGGTGGGAATGGAGATTTTACAGTATCCTTCCCCTGCCACGCCCACCAAGCCACACCATGCCCACCAAGCCACGCCCACAAAACCGATAGTAAAATTTTTTGAATCCCACCACTGTCTAAAATCCCCCTCCCCCATTCTCAACTCCATTTTGTCAGCTACCCAGAATCACATGTGGCTCTGCTTCATCAATAAATCATCTTTCTAATCAGCCTCCATGTTTCCAGTGCCTTTCTCCCAGCTTGGAACTGAACCAGATGGATATTTCTTCCAACACTTCCGTTCCACCCACCCATCAGAACTGATGAAGCTTCTTGGATGAGAAGCGAAACATTTTCTTCTTCTTCCTCAAAGAAAAAAGAGCCCAGTTTCCTTTTCAAGGAAAAAAAAAAGCACCTTTGACATCACTATGACCTGGATGACTGAGAAGCTCCACAGATGTTCAGCTACGTGAAGATTCTGTCCCCTTTTCTTTTACTCAGCCAGCAAGAGTGAAAAACAAGCAGGTTAGTTCAGAATGAGTTCTAAACTTTTATATTTTTGAAGGCAAAATCAAAATATGTCACTGAACTCCTTAAAATACAGTGGTGTTCCAATTGTCACCACACCATCATAGATTATCCTTCATTATGGCATCCGCTGTAATACATTTTTAACAGTCTCATTTTTTTTTAGCCTACATGGAATTTGCCTTGTTTTATACCTGTCACCTATAGAGTCCACATCTTTAATGAGCTATTTACTATGACCCCGAGCCCTTTCTTACTTAGAAACAGTTTAATCCTCATTAAGTATACATGTAAAATACAATTGTTTTTCCTACTATGTGCATCAATTTATTTTCCACTTTTTATAATAACCTTTGTTTTTTGTATTCTCTTCCATTAAACAGGGAAAGCAGAATAGTGTGTTATTCTCTAGTTATGTTTAGATGCCAGAAGTTAATTACATTTATGCAAAGAGAAAGAAAATGGATTTTTTTTTAAAAAAATGAGTTTTTTAATAGAAACAAGAAAAAAAATGCTAATGTACCTTAAAAAACTAAGCATAGCTTATATAAAAGTGATAACAGAAAAAAACTACAAAAATAAACCTGCGAGTAGCAACCTCTGTTGGACAAAAGTTGGCAACCCTTCAGAGATGACAACAGATATACAGTATCTGCCACAGTGATTTTTGATTTCCCTGGCTAGGCATGATTGCATTAGCAGAATTTATTAAAAGGCATACACTTTCACTGTCTTGATTAGATACGATGGAAATGCTAGACCGATGGAGGATTTATTTTAGGATGGGGAAAAGGCAGAAGACACAGTGGTTATACAGACGCAAGGTATGTGTGAGACACATTGCAAATACTTTCTGAAAAATGTAGCATGCTAAAATCCGCCATGCTTGTTGAGACCTTCAGAAATAGCCTGCAACCTTTTGATGTATGTGGATTCTACAATCTCTTGCTCAACTGCACTGGCAAAATTTCCTTTTTTTCCCCCCAAGACAGTGCTTGTAATATCTATAATGGAACATCAGGGAAAGTTGAAATGTTCTGATATTATTTTGTCCTCGTTTTTGAGCCCTGATGTCCAACCTGTGCCCGTTCATCTTTTTTCTGCATCATTTAGCCTGTCCTATGTTTCGTCCAAAAGGGACATTCCTGTCACCTGCCATGAAGCTTATGCTGTTTATTTTATTTTTAATTGAAAAAAAAAGATTTTGTCTTGAAGGAGAAGTTTTCCTTGTAATTGTAATTTACTACAGTTATGCAGTTATTGGTGCAGAGTGTGATCTATCAGAAGACGCAGATTCTTCACCTTTCGGTTATAATATGACAACAAACATTAATGAATAATGCAGATAAGCAAGTGACTCTTAAGAACCCGGCACAAACAAGCAAGACAGACAAGAAAAAGAAAGAAAAAATCCAAGGAAGAAATCCTTGCACAAAAACCCAAAACTTAATGCACTGAATACAAAGAGAAATGCCTCTAGACAATCACGACAGCAGCAATATTTCATTTTAATTTATTTGAGAGAATGAGACTGGAGCCTGGAAAAAAAAATGGGACAATCACATTTCATTGTCATACAGCTCAATTTGAAATTTTAGCTTGCTGGTGGACAACCAATTGGAACTCTTCCCTGGCCTGATCTGTCATTTTATACTTACAAGGAAGGTTGAAGGAAGAGGTGGGAGGGGGACTGAGTCAAGATGAGAGATTAGGATGAGCAAAGACTTTATGTAAGCTTTTGGAAGTTTTTTAATTCTTCTCTTGCCGTAATGGAATGGAAATGGAGGAGGAAGGCTTAGAAAAACAAATAGCACCACATATCTCAACATTTATTCTGCTGAATTGTTCTCCTAAATTCTCTTTCTTTCAGGTTGTGGAGTTTGCTATGAAAATATGTACTGAACTGAAGCTAAGGCTAGGTGGATAAACCTAAATCTAGTCTCTTTCAATATCATCGAGTTTTGATAATTAAAAAAGAAAAAAGCTAAAGAGCTACAGATTCAATGTAATTTGCAACTTTCCCCAAAATATTTCCTATGCAGTTGGTGACATTTTAAGCATATGCACCACAGTTGCAAAATCTTTTTCTTTCTTTCTTTCTTTCTTTCTTTCTTTCTTTCTTTCTTTCTTTCTTTCTTTCTTTCTTTCTTTCTTTTTTGCATACAATGTGTTCTCACTATATCCTTTGGCTCATCTGCTCAAAGTATAGGTATTTTGTGTAGTCTTTGGGTGGAGAGTGGGGTACCCCAAGACTCTGTCTTAGGCCCAATACTCTTCGATATCTTCATCAATAATTTAGACGAGGAGATAGAAGGGGAATTCATCAGATTTGCAGACAACACCATGCTGGCAGGAATAGCCAACATTCCAGAAGATAGGCTCAAGATACAGAAGGATCTTGACAGACCTGAACACTGTCTCCTGTATTATGTGCATGGATGAAGTCATGAATACAGTAGAATTCCCCCCTATTTGTTCCTACCTGCCCTTTTGTTCCCTGTCCTGTCCCTTCCCCTCCCTTCCCCCCACTTACTTCTCCTTCCTGGCCATTCTACATTCCCCTCCCTCCTCCCTATCACCCTCCCACTCCTGCCTCTCCCCTTCTCCTCCTGTTCCCTCCATCCTCTCCCTCCCTCTCAATTACCTCTAACAATAACCAGCATGGATGAAGGTCATAAAGACATAAGAATTATCCCCTCCCTATTTGTCCCTCCCCTCCACTCTCCTGCCAGACCCACTCTACCTTTTCTTCTGCCTTCCCTTTCCCTTCTTCATCCCCTTTCTTCCCTTCCCTCCCCATCCCGTGCCCCTCCTCTCTCCTGCTCTCTCCCCTCCCCCTCTCTACCAATCCCACTCTAACTCTTTGTCTCCTTCCCTCTCCCCTCTCCTCTCCCTTCCCTTCCCTTTGTGTCCCACTCCCCTCATTTCTCCCTTCTTCTCCCACCCACCCATCCCACTCCACATTTTGTCCCCCTTCCCTTCCCCATCTTCATTTCCCCTTCCCTCTCCCTCCCCCTACCCTTTTTATTTTTCTTCTCTTCCTCCCATTCCTACTCTATTCCCCTCCCTGTCTCCATCCCCGATTCTGACTCTCAACATCATCCTTTATCCTTCACCTTAACCCTCACACCCACACCCTAAACCTAACCCAAACATTCACCCTCACTTACCCCTCTAAGGGTTGTCTATAAAAAGAGGGAAGGTTCCCCAGAGTCCAGGAACCCTACTGAAGAGCAACTTACTTCTAGGAAGGCATCTTCACTCTGATCACTGATAACTGACAGTAACTGACATTTTAGTCTGCAGGGATGAAGTCACAAAGCCATAAGAATTCCCAAGGAGATGACCAGCCTCCCTCATCCTCCTATCAAAGGTCCCCTGCTCCTCCACCTTTATGACCTATATCCATTCCAGGCAACTGTCTCTAGGAAGCTACCAAACCAATCACTAAAGCTGCTTGCTTCTCATGTTTTGCACAGGAGACATAGCTCTTTGGATGTAGCTATGAGCTTAACTGAGGTTAGAGGGAATAAGGGAGAGAAATAAAGAATGGATGAAAGTTGTTTTTCTAGGATTTATCTATCGGCATTTGTATATTTTATTAGTTTTATCTCTATGCAACCAGGCTGCAACTAGACGTTGCCTGCATGTTATGGCCGCATTCATAAAATAATGGAAGAAGTTGAGGGAGGAGAAGGTCCCACTCACCTACAACTCCATCCTGGAAGAACTGTGAGTGAGTTGTCGGGTTTCGATAAAACGCCCTGCTGTGTTCAGAGAAAACACTCAAGAACAAGCTAAAATAAGTGGACCTCACCTTTCAATCACAGGTTGCAGGAATATGCTGTAATTATGAAGGGGCTTCACATTCAGGGGTGGTTGACGGACTAATAACAGATCGAACCTCCTCCACTGGTCATCTTACTGTCTCTCTGCCCTTCTTTAAGTTAGGGTTGAGTATTTTCCTTTTGACATTATTTAGTTCATATTGTGTATACGTTTTGTAAAATGTTATCTTTTTAATATTGTAAATGCCTAGAATTACCCTGTGGTAAGATGGGTAGTCAATAATTTCCATAAATAAATAAATAAAATAAATAAATTATAACTGTTAGAAGGCTTGAAAGATAAGGTTAGGGATACAGAAAATCTATCTATCTACTAAGTGTTGACACCAATATGATGACACGTAAATAATAATTTACATAGCACACAAATTCTCACAAAGTTTATTGAAATATACCGTGCAAGTAGGGACACTGCAGTATTCTGACATACTTAAGAAAACTCCCTAGTACCAACTTATAAAAACACAAGCTATAACTATAAGCAGAACACATTATAATGGTCCTTTTTTTCTAATTTGTGCTTGGCCCTGGCATTCACAGCAGTATAGAATATACCACTCTTTTCCTTTTTTCTTGAAATGGATGAATTGCTAAACACATATTCTAATGTATTGCTAAACCCTAGATTAAAGAATATTTTCTTTTATCATCATTCTTTGAGAGGGCTAAAATGCACCTGCGTTGAAGTTCTATTGCTGAGGTGGGCTGAAATTATTTCTCAGTTTAATTTTTTTTAAAATCATGCAGACAAAAGCTTTACGGCTACCAAAAATATATTGGGACCCTTTTGATAATTGTCTTCAATATATTTTCAATACCAGTAAATCATCAAACCCGTTATTTCAAAGAAAGTAAAACATTCTTCTCTTTGCTTAACCACAGAAAGAGCCATAAAAGGGGTGCTTGTGTTTCTATCATATCGAAAAGAAAATAGCAAATGTATAGATAGTCTTCAACTTACAAGCATTCATTTAACAGTCTTTGGAAGTTATGACGGCATTGAAAAAAGTGACTAATGATTAGCCCTCATACTGTCCAGTGTCCCTCACTCATGTGATCAGAATTCAGGGACTTGGTGATGAATATGCATTTCCAATAGACGTAGTTTCCCAACATCATGTGGACGCTATTTGCAACTTTCCCAAAGGGCTTTTGATAAGCAGAGACAATAAGGAAATCCAGATTTCCATGGCAAAAAAGGTCATAAAAGTTGGATGCAACTCATTTAATGACCACATTGATTAGTGATGGAAGTTCTAGTCCCAAATGTGGTTGTAAGTCGAGCACTATGGGTACCTGTATGTAAATTTGGCAAATGAGCTTGCATATCTATAGAAAAAGAATTTTTTATTGTTTGTATCTATTAGAAGGGAGCACAAGATTATAGCGCAAGATTTCTAAATCAGACAAATCAGACAAATTTATATATTCAATTTTACTAATATAACTCTCATCCTTTCCTGCTTTTTTGATGCAAAGGGCTGGCAGCTTGCCTCTTTCGTAAAGCAGAGTTGTTTGCCATCTGTTCATTCTTTTGGTAACTGCTAGTCTTTTTATCAGTATGAGAAATAACTCACCCACACCTCTTCAAATAGAAACTATTAAAGATGAAATAGGACAACAAATGCCCTGTAAAAGATATGATGGGAACAGAATTTTGGGGTTTTTTCCCCCTTAGTATTGGAAAAACAGATTAAGAATGATAAATAAGTATCATAGAAATGTAGGAAGTTAGCACCCACCCTTCTCCTAGAAGAATGAAATATTCTAGGAAATATTAAAAAGGCAGAATATTATACCTCCCTGGATGAGAAGTTTTTTAGAGGGAGAAAGCAGCCCCCACCTTTGTTAATAGCCCACAGCAGATGTCAGCACTTAAGAGATAAAGAGATGGCTAGGTCTATTCATAAGCAAATACCCTCACTCAAGATCCAACAAAGCAGGGGTGGGTTCCACTTACCTTCCCCACCGGTTCGCATCGCGATGTTCCCTCGCGCAATTTTGCTTCCGCACATGCTCAGTAGCTGCAATCAGCCCGAAACACAGCTGAGGAGCTGGTCAGCTGTGCTTTGGGTGAAGGAATAAAGGTCAGTATAAACCCGGGGGCGGGCGGGAGGGCCCTTTTTCAAGCAGCAGAACAGGAAAAACCTTCCAAACAGTAAAAAATTCGCAAAAAATTCACAAAAAAAGATGGCGGCACCCACAGACCAGCACCAGCCGATCCAGTGACATCACCAGCGGGTCACTACCAGTTCAGGCGATCCGGTCCAAACCAGGAGGAACTCACCCCTGCAACAAAGGTAGGATTAGCCCTCAGCCATAATAGGAATTGCCCAAAACCCTCTTCATTACATCATCACCCAGCAAGATTCAACCAAGCCTGGGACTCAAGACAACCTACAAAGTTACACCTGCATGGCCCCATGGGAATCTGACAACCAATGAGGATACCTGCCCTTACACAGGAACAGGAAGCTCCAAGGCGGGGCCCAAGAGAGGGTATAAATCTCTCTCTCTCTCTCTCTCTCTCTCTCTCTCTCTCTCTCTCTCTCACCCATGTGCTCGATTGCCCAGGACCTCAAACCATGTGCTCCTGTCCACCATTAAACCATCTTTCAAAACAGCTTCCATGTTTCCAGTGTCTTTCTCCCCACTTGGAACTGGACCCAGATGGACATTTCTTCCAACAGAAAGGAGAGGCAAAGTTGTAGGTGCTCCAAAATAGGGGGATTTTTAAGAAGAGATCAGACAACTATCTGTCTGAACTGGTATAGAATTTCCTGCTTGAGCAGAGGGTTGAGCTAGAAGACCTCCAAGGTCCCTTCCAACTCTATTATTCTATCATTCTTCACTAATGGAATTGATGGGATAGATGTAGTATGTAAATTAATCACTGAAAAAAGGTCTAGGTGAGATGGGTGACATACAACTCTAAACAAACAAACAAACAAACAAAAAATAAAATAATAAAATAAAATAAATAAAATAAAATAATAAATAAAATAAAATAAAATAAAATAAAATAAAATAAAATAAAATAAATAAAATAAAATAAAAAAAAAAAATAAAATAAAAAAAAAAAATAAAATAAAAAAACAAATAAAAAAAAAAAAAATAAAATAAAAAAAAAAAATAAATAAAAAAAAATAATAAATAAAATAAAATAAAATAAAATAAAATAAAATAAAATAAAATAAATAAAATAAAATAAAAAAATAAAATAAAATAATAAAATAAAATAAAATAAAATAAAATAAAATAAATAATAAAATAAAATAAATAAAATAAAATAAAATAAAATAAAAAAATAAAATAAAAAAATAAATAAAATAAAAAAATAATAATAAAACAAAACAAAACAAAACAAAACAAAACATAAAATAAATAAATAAATAAATCCAAGAAATATTTCAGTAGTTTTGCACTTTTCCTCATCGTTTAATTTAGATGCTCATTGAGTTCACTGGATTAAAACAAGAGAGAGAAATTTAATTACATTGAGAGAGAAATTTATTTTGATTGAAGCAATGATACGTGTCCCAAGATGTTTGCTTGATCTAACTCTGTCCAATCTCCATGTCTTAAAATTACTATCAGTTGTAAAAACGAACCTATATCTGGATTTCTTTTGCTTTGAGGCTAATCACATCTGAAGAGTAAATAAATGAAAATCTACTCATTCTGCTATTTGAAAAAAAGTTAAACCAGTTTAAAACATAGATTTTTGATCACCATGTATGAGATCACACCTGTTTTTATCATAGATTCTCTTTAGAGAAGAACCATAAATAAAATACATGTTCTGCAGGCTGAAAGTTGCTGGTTTTATCGTTGGATGGTTACCAGTTATAGGATTCACTTCACTCTTCTTCTCCATTTTCAAGGAGAAACTAAATATTTGTTGAAGATGGTTTAGCATAACTTCTTGCACTGAACCAAGGGTTGAACTGAAAGACCTAATGCTTCATTCAATGATACAAATTTATGACTTTTTGGGGGGGGGGGAGCATAAAAGACTTGGGTTTGAAATTTTAGAATAGAATAAGAGAGTTGGAAGGGAGTTGAAGGCAAGCCATCCTACTGATTAATTGTTCTGTCAGGAAATTTCTCCTTAGTTCTAAGTTGCTTCTCTCCTTAATTAGTTTCCACCCATTGCTTCTTGTTCTACCCTCAGGTGCTTTGGAGAATAGCTTGACTCCCTCTTCTTTGCGGCAACCCCTGAGATATTGGAACACTGCTATCATGTCACCCCTAGTCCTTCTTTTCATTAAACTAGACATACCCAGTTCCAGCAACTGTTCTTTATATGTTTTAGCATCCAGCTCCCTAATCATCTTTGTTGCTCTTCTCTGAACTCTTTCAAGAGTCTCAACCAGAGGTGGGTTCCTACCGGTTCGGACCGGTTCTATAGAGCCATTAGTAACTTGGCGGCCTGGGTCACTGGAACCGGCAGCGACCCAGGCCTGCCACGCCCCCGAGCTGTTTCTCTCGCGGCGCCATAAGCGCCGCCATCTTGTTTTTTGCTTCTGCGCATGCGCAGCTATTTTAGTACTGCACATGCGCGCACCCATGCAAATCGCCCGTGCGCGCCCATGCAAACCGCCCACGCAAACTGCCCACGCAAACCACCCGCGTGCACCCACGCAAACCGCCCGTGCGGCGCATGACACCCGCCCGCCCGCGCGGCATGTCCCTGAGCGAACCGGCAGTAGAAGAATCCGGAACCCACCCCTGGTCTCAACATCTTTTTTATATCGTGGCGACCAAAACTGGATGCAGTATTCCAAGTGTGGCCTTACCAAGGCAATTTTGGAGCATTTCTGAAGTCCAGATATGCAACACAAAGTAATTTTCAATCTGAAGGGTGTCCCAAAATTTTGGCTGCCAATCCGGAAGCAATCCTCCAAGAAATATATACAGTACACTTAAGAGAAATACATTGCTTTCTATAATCAAATTCAGTTAAATCCAGTTAATATAGTCCTTCTTCTTCTTCTTCTTCTTCTTTTTTAATATTTTTGTTCCTGTAACTGTCACAAAAGAATTGACAAGTTGATAACTGCTCTGCGGCTTCAGGCTTCGTTTCTTTCACAAGCAAAACGAAGTCAACTGGATCAGAGATCTGACTCGGTGACCTAGTTCATACATCACATTAAACTTTATGACGGTTCCTTGATTGAGTTAAGAAAGTTTCAGTGTTCACACCAGGCTGATTTACAAATCACATGGATTTGGTTCACACAACAAATACTGTATATCCAAACCTAACACATTATGGTTAGGCATAATAACTTCATATCTATTGTGTCTTAGGATTTGTCTCTATAGGAAGAAACTCACAATGATTATCCAGAAGGAACAATGATTTCTAAAAAAAAAAGATGAAAATAAATATTTCCTTGAATATAGCTTGATTCCTGAGGACACCATGAATGTAGGCACAACATTTTCTTAGCAACAGGGACTGTATGGAAATTTGTTGCCATTTTCCTTCCTTTGTGATGTATTTATTTATTACGTCTAAATATAGTGCACAGCCCTTGAATGTCTTAGGGATCTCTCTTCTGGATCAGTACTTTTCACTTAGTCAACTTGGCTGATCTTGAAAAAAAATAGCTAAGTGCTCCCATTTTCTGGGGCTTGTTTGCTACACATTCAAATGAATGAACATAGGATTAAAACTTATATTAGTGAAATAAGTTGAAATGGCTTAAAATCAAACCTGCAGGGTTTCTATTTACTGACAAATCTATACCTCTGTGAAATATCTATGACACTTGTTGCTATAAAACACCCACAGGAAACATGTCCACTAGCTTAAGTAATTGAAAACAGCCTGACCGCGGTCAGCTAAACCTCACAATACACTGCATGCATGGAGGTAAGACATGAAACAAACACAGTTTGGGTTGGGCAGCCTATACCACCATCTATAGCCACATAGATGGTTACAAGACAGGACATGAAATGATGAATTGATTTACTACAGCATGGTGCTTCATATGTTTCCTATTTTGTAAAAATAGCAGTGTGGAAATATGTCTGAAGCCATCAGAAAGAAGCATATAGCATTAATTATCATGGAGAAATATTTATACACAACCCTGGATTGGTAGTTAAGAATATACTCTGTGTGTGTGTGTGTGTGTGTGTGTGTGTGTGTGTGTGTGTGTGTGTGTGTGTGTGTGTGTGTAAAATGGAGTTCAATCAGCATGTTTAAGTTTTGTGAACATTGTGGATATACCCTTTGCTTTGACTTCTGTGACTGATGATAATATGGAATTGGATTAATGCTGATTCAGAGACCTAGCCCTATTATTAGGCACAATGAAACAGCTTTGATAGCAGAGAAGGATGGGTAGGAATTTATTGCCAGGTTCCATTGATGGGCCTCTGAATTTCTGCTGATTTGCCTCTTGCCATCTTGGTCATCCTCCTACTATATGCATTACCTCATGATGTTGCTCAAACTGAATTATGAAATGAGTTTTTAAAAAAGCCGCTGGGTCACCATAAAATGCAGCATTCTGAGCAGACTTCACAGTGATGTTTATAGGATGGTCAGAATAACTGGTAAAATAGAAAGTGTGTATCAGGAAACCAAGGTAAGAAGTGGAGAGAAGGAGTACAGGAGAAAGACAGATCCTTCTCTTGTTTCAAGTAATTTTTATTTATTCATAAAAATTTGTATAGCTGCCCATTTTACAAAAGGTGACTCTGGGCACAATTGAATAAAACAACAACAAATATTTGTTGTGCACCACCAGAGTCCTCTTTGGAGGAAGATGGGCAACTATGTAAATTTGATTCATAAATACCGTATTTTTCAGAATATAAGACACACCGGAGTATAAGATGCACCTTAGTTTTGGGGGAGGAAAACAAGGGGGGAAAAATCTGCCTCTGCCTCCAGCAAACAGCAAACAGTACAGATGATATACACTGTTTGCTGTGCATTTCTGTGCATGTGTGCCTGACCCATAGAAATAGCAAAGAATTGGAGAAATGTACATTATGGCAGTATATTAATGCCAGAAAGTTTTCTTAAATGTAGTCACACTAACTCCTCCCAATTATTTAAATAGATCTACTCCAAACATGACTAAGTCAGGGTTTAACTCAGCTGCCTTATCTTAATACTAAAACAGGACACTGTTACATTTCAGATTATTACTTGTACAGATGCTGTTAAAATTGATGTGGCTTTCTTGAAGTAAGATCAAGCATTTATTTTAAAAAGCTTCTTCATTTTGTTGTCTAGAACAATAATAAAGAAGTCTTTAAAAAATAAGTCTAATAATTTGAACATTCAATAAACATTTATAGTTATTGACTTACCTCCTTGCATCCAGTTTCAGCAGTCTGATTTGCACAAGAAAATAAAATTCTGCCTCTGCCTCCCAGCAAGTTGCCTCCTTGCAGTTCTAGTTTTCATTTTAGCACCTGGGCCTGCCTGCAGCCTCTCAGCTGATGGTAGGGAGGCTGATAATCAGTTGCTTGTGCTAATCAGGCTCTGCACTGTTTGCTGCAAGGAGGTAAATTGCTGGGAGGCAGAGGCCAAAGGGTGGGGGTGGCTGGGTGGGGCTACATTCGGTGTATAAGACGCACCCAAGTTTTCACCCTCTTTTTGGGAGTAAAAAGGCGTGACTTATACTCAGAAAAATACGGTAAGTAAATAAATATGGATCCTCTTAAGATGCCCCAACTGATACAGTCATTGGAAACTCTTTATGGCTTCTTATACCAACTGGAAAATCGAGGGCTATTGAGACATTGCAATTCCACTGAGCCATGGTGGCACAGTGGTTAGAATGCAGTATTGCAGGCTAAGTCTGCCCATTGCTAGGAGTTCGATCCTGATGAGCTCAAGGTTGACTCAGCCTTCCATCATTCAGAGGTCGGTAAAATGAGGACCCAGATTGTTGGGGGCAGTATGCAATATGCAAATATGCAAATGCTGACACTGGAAACTGCCCTAAAGCACTATGGAGTAGTATATCAGTCTAAAACATATGAAGAACAGCTGCAGGATTTGGGTTTGGCTAGTCTAAAGTAAAGAAGAATTAGGGGTGACATGGTAGCAGTATTCCAGTATTTGAGGGGCTGCCACAAAGAAGAGGGGGTCAAATTATTCTCCAAAGCACCGGCGGGCAGGACACAAAACAATGGTTGGAAACTAATCAAAGAGAGAAGCAACCTGGAATTAAGGAGAAACTTCCTAACAGTGAGGACAATTAACCAGAGGAACAGCTTGCCTCCAGAAATCATGGGCACTCCATCACCTGATGTTTTTAAGAAGAATCTAGACAGTCACTTCTCTGAAATAGTATAGGTTCTCCTGTTTGAGCAAGGGGCTGGAGTAGAAGACCTCCAAGGTCCCTTCCAGCTCATTCTATTCTATTCTATTCTATTCTATTCTATTCTATTCTATTCTATTCTATTCTATTCTATTCTATTCTATTCTATTCTATTCTATTCTATTCTATTCTCATTGCCATTGCCATTGCCATTGCCATTGCCATTGCCATTGCCATTGCCATTGCCATTGCCATTGCCATTGCTATCTTGTCAGAGTAAGTAGTCCCATCTACTGGCCATAGAAAGGGCAGTTCAAAAAAGCAACGTTGCTTCTAGTTTTAAAAGTACTCAACCCATGGCTGAGACAGAAGATATAGAAAAGTACACTGTAGATCCATCTAGTAAGCTTCGAGGTTCTGATAATTATATTCTTACAACCTGTGATTGAAAGGGGAGGTCCAACTATTTTAGCTTGTTCTTGAGTGTTCTCTGAACACAGCAGGATATTTTATCAAAACCCAACAACTCACTCACAGTTCTTCCAGGATGGAGTTGTAGGTGAGTGGGACCTTCTCCTCCCTCAACTTCTCTCATTATTTTATGAATGCAGCCATAACATGCAGGCAAACTCTAGTTTATGTCCTTGCAGCCTGGTTGCATAGAGATAAAACTAATAAAATATACAAATGCTGATAAATAAATCAGAAAAAACGATGTTCATCCATTCTTTATTTCTTTCTCTTACTCCCTCTAACCTCAGGTAATCTCATAAAGGGCTCTTTCAATTAAATATTACCCAAGAAATCACAATTACTTGCTTACAAATTCACACAAAGTCTATTTCATTGTAGCAGTGCTGCTCTCGCCAATGTAATGAGGAGAAATAATTTTCCTATTTCCTATTTATATTTTTATGTTTCCTCCCATCCTGTAATCCATATGTATTTTTTCCCCTCTTGCTTACATTCATGCACATACAATATGGCTTTGAGTGATGGAAATTCCCACCTATCCTCCTCCTATTTAACAGAAACAGGGAGGACTTTAGCTTACACCAAAAGGTTTATCTCCGTCGTCACTATTGACAGTCTATCAAATACTTCTTTTAACAAGTTTCAAAAGAGCTTTCAAAAGTAGTTGCTAACAACTCAGCATTTTCCCTCTTTGTTAATGCAAGAACGTGATGGTCAACAAAGATGTTTTACATGAGATCCAGGAGGGGCAACAGAAGCCTGCACCAGAGGTGGGTTCCTCCCGGTTTGGACCGGTTTGCCCAAACCGGTAGCGACCCGCTGGTGATGTCACGATGACATCACGGAACCGGTTCTGTTGGTGCCGGTCCGTGGGTGCCACCTTTTTTTTTTAATTTAATTTTATTTTATTTTATTTTATTGAATTTTTTCCAGGTTTTTTTTTCTTCTGTGCATGTGCAGAAGCTGAGTTTCTGGCAACTGCACATGTGTCGCCATCTTGTTTTCAGCTTTTTTGGGGGGGGATTTTAAAAAAAAATTTGCACTGCGCATGCACGCACATGCAAAGCGCGTGCGTGCCCACGAGGCGCGGCCACGCAGCACAGGAGGAAGCGAACCGGCAGTGAGGTAGGTTAGAACCCACCCCTGCCTGAATCCTATAATGATAGCAGGTTTTTTTTGGGGGGGAATTTTTTTGGATTTTTCAGCACTGCGCATGCGCGCCCGCGCAAAGTGCATGCGTGCCCATGAGGCGCGGCCATGCAGTGCGGGAGGAAGCAAACCGGCAGCGAGGTAAGTTAGAACCCACCCCTGGCCTGCACGTCATGTATTACATTATGAAATTTTGTGCCATACGTTTTATTGATAGCAGCTATCAATAATAACCAAGAGAGAATTACCGGTAGACTTTATCCATCCTAGTAGAAAGCTTTTTCCATTCTATTTCTTAGTAAGGAGAATGTCACAGACCAATGTATCCATACTGATTAAAACACACACACACACACACACACACACACACACACACACAATTCTTATAAGGTAATACAGTAATTATATACTATATCTTTTCTTCATTCACACATAATTCTTTATTTTTTTTAGAATAGTTATTAAAATACCATTATTAAAGAAAACATCCAAATTTATCCTGGAATTTAGCAAGGTACCTACAAGCTTCACATAAACATGCCTTTTTAAGAATAACTAATTGGTAGAAGCAGTGTGTACCACTTGTGATCCAGTGTTGCAATTAATCATATGACTTAAACCTGACTATGTGCCAAATTTCTTCAGTGTATAACAGAATAGCAGACTTGGAAGGGACTTGGAGGTCCTCTAGTCCAACCCACTGCTCAAGCAGGAGACCCTCTTGTCATGATGCACACAAGCAGATTGGTCCCCTGGGATAGGTTTGCATCTTCCCTACATGCAGTTTAATTTGTCCTCCATAGTCCATTTTCACTGGCATTTCTCAATTGTTTATAGTGCTCTGTCTCTTTGATGAGGAAAACAGAAGGAACTTCACTGATCAAATACGGCAAGGTGACCAATAGATGTTTGGAAGAGAGAAACTTCAAACAATGGGAGAAGAAAATAATAACTTTACAAGATTTTTTCCCCCTTTCTCAAACAGTAAATAATGCAGAATATATATTGCAATGGGTCTAAATACGATAGGGTGAATAATTTGATTTAAGATCTATTGGTCTTTCCAGACAATGGGCTGGATTCAGAATTTGTCAAAGTCATGCCATTAAAATCAATGAGATCTGATAGATTCAGTCCTGTTGATTTCAATGGGACAGATCTATTTCAAGGTTTATCCTAAACAGTCAAATCTGCTTCCAAACACAATCAAGTCTGCTTCCAAGTCTGACTTTAGAAACCAAACAGAAGAGTATTAAGCTGTTTAGCAGTGCTTCATGACAAGAGGACCTCTACACCAGCGGTTCTCAACCTGTGGGTTGCGACCCCTTTGGGGCTTGAATGACCCTTTCACAGGAGTCGCCTAAGTGTGCGCTAGCCCGCCACACCCCCTTTGTCACCTCATCACGCGTGGGGAGGGGGCAGGGTGGAGGTCGCAGCGGCAGGGCAGGGGTCACGGCATTAGGAAGGTTGAGAACCACTGCTCTACACCCAAAGAACTATGCCTTCTGCGTAAAAAATGAGAAATGGGCAGCTTTAGTGATTGGTTTGGTGGCTCCCTAGAGACAGTTGCCTGGCATGGTGTACATCACAAAGTTGGAGGAGCTGATGACCTTTGATAGGAGGATGAGGGAGGCTGGTCATCTCCTTGGGAATTCTAATGGCTTTGTGACTTCATCCCAGCAGGCTAAAGTGTCAGTTACTGTCCGTTATCAGTTATCAGAGTGAAGATGCCTTCCTAGAAGTAAGTTGCTCTTCAGTAGGGTTCCTGGACTCTGAGGAACCTTCCCTCTTTTTGTAGACAACTCTTAGAGAGGTAAGTGAGGGTTAGGATGAGGGTGAAAGGGTGAGGGTGAGCTTGAGAGTCAGGAAGGGGAACAGAGAGGGGGAAGGGGAGGAAGAGAAGTAAAGGTAAAATGGGGAGGAGGAAAGAGATGGGAGGGAAATGGAGATGGGGAAGGGAAGGGGGACAAAGGTGGAGTGGGATGGATAGGGGAGGGGAGGGGAGAAGAAGGGGGAATGGAGTGGGACA
>QLTV01000453.1:894545-907133 GCA_003457575.1 Thermophis baileyi
GACCCAGCATATCGTTTGCTTCCAGGAAGCAGTCGAATCGCCGCATGTAGGAGTCCCATTTCTCCCTGGTCGGGTCGAAAGGCGCCGGCGGGTGGAAGGTGGACATAGCGGCAGAAGGAGGCAGGAAGATGTCTGCCTGGCTGGTTGAAAGTGCTGAAGAAGCTAGTCACAGTTCTCCTGGCCCAAGCCCTCGTCGCCACTGTTAGATAGTGGGTAGAGATGACAGGAGACAGACTTCCAAAGCAGCTCTTTATTTCAGCTCTTGAGTAAGCAACCAGCAAAGAGCAGTCTGACAGCTTGCCCTTTTATAGGGAGCTGTCAGACAGACCAGCCAATAGCGTTTGAGCTTTTTCCCGCTCAAACGCTGGACCTGGTTGGAACCATGCAACACAGTTAAAACAGTTAGAACATAACAGTTGTTTTTTTTTCAGTGTTGTAGAACAGGCAAGTCAGTGCCAATGACCAAGGATCTCCAAAGAATTGCCTTTGTAGTTGTTTCAATTACTTTTAAAGCAAAGCAGGAACATTAAGCATTCAGACCAGAGGTGGGTTCCTGCTGGTTTGGGCCGGTTCCATAGAACCGGTAGCGGGAATGTCCCCCCGCGCGTCAAACTGGCAGCATGGCCGGCTGGACACGCCCCCGAACTGGCTCTCTCAGCGGTGCCATAGGTGCCACCATCTCGTTTTTTAGCACTGTGCATGTGCACATGCATGCCTGCATGGTGCACAAGGCGCGCATGCCCGCATGGCGCGCACGTCACGCGCACCCATGCAGCACGGGAGGAAGCGAACCAGCAGCGAGGTAAGTCACAACCCACCCCTGATTCAGACAAGTTATAATCACAAAAGAAGAATAAAGCAGTAAGTGGTTTGTAGATGCCACCTCAACTATCCTCATGAACAAACATTTTTCTCTTGGACTGGGACTGTAGCAGACAATGGAATTTTTTTAACCATGCTATTACTGACACGTGTGTCACCTTGACATACCTTAGTGAGGAAATTCTAGAAGAGCTCTCCAAAAAAAGTGCCTCATTTAAAAAACAAAATAAATACCCTAAACATGTATTTGCTTAAACTCTGCAAAGAAGAGCAACTAAGATGATTAAAAGCCTGGAGAGTAAAACATATGAAGAATGGTTGCAGGATTTGGGTTTGGTTAGTCTAGAGAAAAGAAGAACGGGGGGGGGGGGGACATGATAGCAGTATTCCAGTATTTGAGGAGCTGCCACAATGAAGAGAGGGTCAACTTATTTTCCAAAGCACCAGTGGGCAGGACAAGAAACAATGGATGGAAAGTAATCAAGGACAGAAGCAATCTGGAACTAAGGAGAAACTTCCTAACAGTGAGGACCATTAACCAGTGGAAGAGCTTGCCATCAGAAGTTGTTGGTGCTTCATCACTGGAGGTCTTTAAGAAGAGACTGGACAGTCACTTGTCTGAAATGGTATAGGACAGTCCTCCTGCTTGAGCAGGGGGCTGGACTAGAAAACCGCCAAGGTCCCTTCCAGCTCTATTCTGATTGATTGATTGATTGACTGTAGAGGCTATATCTGCCTAGAAAAACATGTTCATTAAAGAAAAAGAAAAACATTGGAAGCATCCCATTTAAAATAATGCAGAAACTTATTCAATTCTGAGGACA
This sequence comes from Thermophis baileyi, assembly GCA_003457575.1. Classification (NCBI taxonomy): domain Eukaryota; kingdom Metazoa; phylum Chordata; class Lepidosauria; order Squamata; family Dipsadidae; genus Thermophis; species Thermophis baileyi. Next base: position 896,192 of record QLTV01000453.1, read on the forward strand.
AGCTCGAAACACCCCAACCTTGCACCTTTCTGAAAGTTCCCAGACTTCATTCTGTTTGAGGGGTGTCATGCCCCTGTTGGAGTCTGACTCTGTGGTGGAAGATGAGCTGGAACAAGAACTGACAGTGAGTGAGAGGGCAGCTCTGTTGGCCTTGGAGGAAACTGGGGAAGGGCAGAATCAGTCCAGGCCAGGCTGTTCGGAATTAGCAAGGCCTGCAGGCAGGGAGGAACAGAGCTCAGCTGAGGAGCATGAACCACCCCCTTCCAATGCAAGGGCTTGGAGAGTGCAGAGGAAGCGGGATCAGCTCCAACAGAGGAGTCCACTAATGAGGAGAGGGCTCTGCCCAGCTTCACCAGGCACACCTGGGGAATGAGACTTAAGGAGACGCTGTGGGGAGGGGCATTTGTGTTGTGTGCTGACAGAATCCTTGCATTCCTGTGTGGCATTCTGGACTGATTATCTGGATCTTTTGCTCCCTGAACTCCTTGCTTTGTTCTTGTTTTGCTAAATAAAATTGGGATTTATTGCCGTGCAGCCTTGGTGCAGACAGTGCTGGGCTGGACTAACTGCAACCAGAGGCTGTTTGAGGTTTGTTTGGGGGAGATTTGGAGCACTAAAAGGGCCAGTTTGAACTGCCAGCTGTTTGTGTTATCTCTGTGCCGTGCCCTGGGTCATCACAAGGGGTTCCTACACTGGCAAATTCCATCTGCTTTTGCCAAAATGCAAAATAATAAGAAAAAAGTATAGCTGATACAGTACACTAAAGCTCTGAACTTTATGAAGCAAGAGTCTACTCTGAATATGAAGTAAAGGTCAGCTCTGTTCAAAGAGGAAGACTGCGGCAAACTCACCTATTCACCAAAACTTTCAAACAGGGGATTCCAAACAGAATATCAGCCGGTAGCCACGAAGATCAAAGGAGGAGGGAGGGAGGATATTTTTGAAATCTAAATGGATGGATCCCTCTCCCAGTGCAACTGTTCATATTACAGCGGTACAGCCTTGAGAAAGGGTCGTGCTGAAAATAGATCTGGATGACAGTCACTTAAAAGAATAACCAGCTTTGAAGCATCTACAAATTCACTGAAGAAATCACGGTAATCAAATCTAACGCTGGTGCTTCATCTGCATCTTAATTCTATTGATTTTATTCAGCAGCCCAGCCTGTGTAGGGTGATATCCAAGCTCTGGGTAATGAGAAAGGACAGATGAGTTAAAGACACAAAATCAATATTCTCCACATGTGAATGTGCCATCGTTCTACAAAACTAAGGCTTCCATAGCCGGAACAGATAGAAAGTGACGTTAAGAGATTTAGAATACATAAATTAATATATAATAGGGCCTTTTCCTCAGAGTCATATCCATGTGCATTCCACTAGTTCTTGAGCTGGCAGAGAAATATGTGGGCATGTATATCACACGTGCCAAGCCCTGTTTCTGTCTTGGAGAGAACACAAAGAAACTGTTGTTTTTATAGATTTAATGGTGGGCAGCAAGTGATAGATTTAACAGAATAACAGAACAACTTAGATTTAACAGAATAACAGAAAAACAGAATAACTTTGAAACATGTTTTGTATGGGATAAAAGAGATAAAAATTAGTTTTGAATGTTTGTTAGAAATGTGATAAAGTGATAGAATTAACTGTCCAAACCCCCTGCTTAAGCAGGAAACCCTATATCAGGGTGTCACACTCACGTCGTCATGGCGGCGTCACATGATGTATCGGGACTTTTTTCCTCTTCGCTAAACCGGGTGTGGGCGTGGCCAGCATGTGACGCATCCGGCCCGCGGACCGGGAGTTTGACAGCCCTGCCCTATACCATTTCAGACAAATGGCTGTTCAATCTCTTCTTAAAAACCTCCAGTGATGGAGCACCCAGATTCAATAGAATTTTATTACAGTCATAGACCAGAGACCAGAACAAATAAAAACACTTAATAAATATACAATTAGAAATTCTAGAATAAAATAATAAATAACAGACAAAATCTATGATAAAATCCAGTCTGTCAATTTATACATGGTCTAACTATACTAAAATCACAATCCATAAACTCTGTGGCCTGTAAGTCAGTTTATTACTAAAAGAGAAAAGAATAAGCAGTGCAAAGGATTTACCACATTTGTTGTATAAAATAGCTATGGTGGGTTTGACATGTGTTTCCGACAAATCCCCAGTGCTGCTGCGCAGAATCTAACCACCTGCGCTGTAATTTCGGACTGTTCATCCTTAAGCAGCCACTGGAGATAAGAAGTGTCGGAACAGCTAGGATACCTATCAATTATTGCTGGAATATGTTTTTTCCAAATCTCTGTATAAAAGGAACATTGAAGGAGTATGTGACCCACAGTCTCCACCTCCACCCAGATTTCCCTAGAATCATTCTCTTCCCACTGAGCATCATCTGCCAACAGGAAAAAAAAAACCACCAATTGCTTTCCTTAAGGTGGAACGGGGACAAGGATTTGGGAAGAAGTGAGTTTAGCATGTGCTAGTGTTTTTTCCTAGATGGGTCTAAAAGTCACTGACTACCAGCCGATAGTCACGCTTTTTCTAGCCACAGGTTTGGTGCTCTTCTGGAAAAGTGTTATTCCAAACCTTGTTTTTAGAAGGCACTCAAAGAATAGGACAGTGTTTCTCAATCTTGGCAACTTGGTACTGTAGAAAATTAGCACCCACCCCTCTCCTAGAAGAATGAAATATTTTAGGAAATATTAAAAAGGCAGAATATTTCCCCTAAAAGAGAAATAGAAATCTTAAGGGAGACAGAAATTCAGAGCTTCAGCTCCCTGTCCCCCAGCAGATATTTGGTGCCCATTGAGAAGGACTGGGCCAGCCTATCTACAAGACAAAAGACCTTCAGCTCCAGGGTGATGGGATTAAGACATGACCCTCCAGGACATTATAGGATTATCTAGAAGCAGGGCTCACTGCATTGCGAAATCACCTGGGCACATTACATCAGCCCAAGGTTCAACCAAACTTGATTCAGACAAACATGACTCCACATGGGAGTCTGACTAGGGACATTGCATCACCCTCCAGGCTTCAACCAAACTTGATTCAGACAAACCCACATGGCCCCATGGGAGTCTGACTACAGCCAATAGAATACATTTCTTGCACAGGAACAGGAAGCTCAAGGGCAAGGCCCAAGAGAGGGTATAAATGACCCTCACTCTCCACTCCATGTGGTCAGCTGCCCAGAACCTCAAACCCATGTGGTCCTGTTCATCAATAAACCATCTTTCCAAACAGCCTCCATGTTTCCAGTGTCTTTCTCCTTGCTTGGAGCTGAACCAGATGGATATTTCTTCCAACAGTACCATTCTTGTTCAGTATTACTGTACCCCTGAATCACAAATACCTTTTCAATAGTGGTGATGAATTCCATGTCTGATCAGTTCAGGAATTATCTTCTTCAAGAAATACCATGTAGGACTGAGGGGGGGGGGGAATTTGATGGCTAAGATCACCCACACAATATATGATGACCTGGACCACTGACAGCTTAATCCTCTCTAAATTTGTACATTTATAATTCCTTTTCCAAACTCCAATAATTATCGCCATATGTGGTAGATACTGAATTCTCTAACTTAATAAGGTGTTGGATGATGCAGAATTTATTTAACTGGTCCTGAATATTCTACTTTCAGGTGGAACGTGGTGGAACTTATACACCCAGGTTTTGTTTTAGAGACTGCAAGACATACTCTCTTTCTCTCTCTCCACATTATGGATATTCTTTCTTCTTTTCTTTTTTAATGAAAAACAATTTCTTTGTGCTAACATTTCCTCAAAGGCTGTATTCACACAACATGTCAAGCTTGATTAGAATTGTTTGAGTATGTGTGTATCAAATATCAGGAGTCTGGTAACGTCTTTTCAGACTAATAAAACCTGTGTGTGTTTGACTCAGTTATTGTGTAACCTGGAAAATGAATAAGATCAATAACCTGATTAAGCACAGAATGGAAACTTAACCAGTAGTGAGTCACTCGTGTGTCAATTTTATCTCCTTTCTTTTTACCAACTCTCAGACATCCTTGTGTTTATTTAAAGTGCAAGTGTGTTTGTAAAGCAGATTTAACACAAATATTACATTATTAACATGATTAATTCACACTGGATCAATATTTCCAGACAGTTTTTTACCACACTATTCCCAGTCAATCACTTATCCCATCAGTATATGCACCAAATTAGGATTTTTGATGTCCCCTTTCCTTTCTTGAAGCAGTAATTGCATACCATTATCCATTCATTCAGTTGAAAAACATAATTCTTGTAATCGATCATCCTGATCAATTCAACAGACTTAGCCAAACCTCTGTTTTTCTGCAACTCCCTTAGTCATGCATGCTTAAAAGTATTTCAAGTAATTGGTACAAAACATGAAAAATAAATTTTAAAAACTGCAAAAAAATATTTAAATATTCAGATAGCATGGAAGCACTATCACTACCCTTTTAAAAATATTGAATGTAAGGTTTGATGAATCAATTGAAAAGCAACTACCAAACAGAAAAAGAATGTAGGGAGAAAAGAATCTTAGAAGAAATATAAAGAAATAAATGTGTGGGTTTGGCAAGATATTAAATGGATGGTTACCAAAGGTCTTGAATTAAGTTCTCTCTCACACACACACATGTACATGCAGAGAGAGAGAGAGAGAGAGAGAGAGAGAGAGAGAGAGAGAGAGAGAGAGAGAGAGAGAGAGAGAGAGAGAGAGAGAGAGAGAGAGAGAGAGAGAGAGAGAGAGAGAGAGAGAGAGAGAGAGAGATGTTAGTTCTACATAACTATATTGAAGCAGATATGTCTAATTTCAGTTTATCTTATTTCAGTTTATGTTATTTCAGTAATATATTGACTTAATGGATTCATAGGGAGGTCTGCTAAATCTGAATTTATATCATTTGTATCACTTATGAAATTATGTCATTGAGGACAATGGTGTCATTTGCAGTAAAAACTCAACTACTGTTAATTTAGTGCACATGGCTTTGTTAATTGAAGTTTAGGATCCAACCCCCACAAAATATCAGTTGTACACAGCCAAAGTCTGTTAACCTAAAGTCATTTAAATGGTTAAATCCACCTTTATTTTAAGAGATAAAGTTTCCTTCAAGTCAAGCTGAATTCTTGGTAAGTTCCTGGATACATCCATGCAATTATCTTGACATTTTTTGGAGATAAGCCTTGTTCTGAGATAGGTTTTTGATTTCCCAGTGTACCCTGCAGCTCTAGTATATTCTGGAGAAGTCCCTTCCAATTAGTTTCCTCATCTTCTTTAGCTTCTCAGCCCAGACAAGGTTGGCCACCTCATATAACATGTTTCTTTTAGCTCACCATAACTGTAATCCATCAAGAGGAACGACTGTACAGATGACAGCATCTGCTGTCCTTCCTTATCCTTGGATGGTCTATTATCATCTCTCTCTGAGATCACCTATGGGGACAAGTGAAAAAAGTCCAACAGTTAATTGTCAAAACCAATTTAAAAAAATACAGCATAATATATTATCATGATAGTTTAAGGATAGCCAATGTAGTGGCCCATCACAGGACTCACTGGGTGAGTTTGGGCTACTCTCACCCAGCACAATGTTCACCACAGACCTGTTGTTGTAGAATACAATAAAAGACTAAGGCCCCATCTACTCTGCTTTCCGCTCTCAAAGGAGCTCCAGTATTAACACTTGAATTTTTTCCAGGTTTGAGAAGCTAGTACCCTCAAAGAGCTATTAAACTCCTCTTGAATTCATTTTAAGCAGCCCTGCTACTAAACCACCAATCAGCATGGGGGATACTAAAGAGCCATTTCCCTCGTCTTTTCTGAGGTATCTAACCACTTTTTCTTTTTCCCATTATTTATTTATTTATTTTATTTTATTTTAGGAAATTTATATTGCCCCTATTCGCACATGGTGACTCAAGGTGGCTTACAAGAATAAAAAAACCCTCATATATAAAACTATAAAACTAATAAAAGAGAATAATCATATAATAAAATAATAAAATAACTTCCCACCCCCTGCCCTGGCAACAACACATCACACGAGTCATTTAATGGGCTTCCCCAGGCCCGCTGGCCTTCCGGAAGAGTGTTAGAGTGGGGGCCATTCAAATCTCTGGGGGAATGATGTTCCAGAGAGAGGGAGGGAGAGAGGGAGCCACCATGGAGAAGGCCCTTCTTCTGGGTCCCACCAGGTGTATTTCCCTAGGGGATGGGACACGCAACATTCCTTGCCTCCCCGCTCTGGTGGGCCGGGTAGATGTGACCGGCAAGAGATAGTCCCTCAGATAACCTGGTCCCAAGCCATGAAGGCCTTTAAAGGTGACAACCAGCACCTTGAATTGTACTTTGTCTCTTAACTCCTTCATGTGTCTTCTACTGACTTTCTTTGTCCTTGTCACTGGTCTTAGGTCAAGCTTCTTCCAAGCTTCCTCTTTTTTTCTCTCCCTCCTGTGTACATGTGTATATATCTCAATATCTTTGCTTTGTCAATGCATCTGGAGCTTTTGTATCTTTCCACAGTATTCTTTCTCTGCTGTTTGGTTCTGTCCCCCTCTTTTTCCAGAAGTCTCCCAGTTCTGATTGTCTTTGTTAAAGCTGTCATCTTCACCTACTTCGATTTACCTTAGCACTTCTAAGAACTTTGTTTCCTCCGACTTCTGCTAGTTATAGACATGCACAATCTGGTCCTAAATTAATCTCCTATTTGGGGCAAACTCAGGCCAGTCTGCACCAAATTTAATTATTTCTCAATATTACTGCAACCAATTAGGTTGCAGTAAATGTAATCCATCAACCAATAATCATCAACCAATATATCAGGAATTCAAGTTAACAAGTTTCAATACCAAAACAGTATTGGTATTAAGGTTTCCTAAGAAATGAAGTTAGATTGTCACGGAAATTATGTCCCTTTTTGGTTGCTCTCAAGCTTACCATTCTTTTTTGTGCTTTTCTGCTTTTCTCTTGGAATAAGGGCTTTTATGTCATTCATTCAGAAAAGAGCCTAGGGCTACCTAGTGATTAGGGTGTTATATTACTACCATGGAGACCAAAATATAAATCCAACATGGAGTATGGAAGTTTATAGGATGAAGTTGGCACCTGCATTCTCTTACAGCTCAGCCTTAGATCATGGGATAGATCTAGTAAGGACAAAAACGGAGGTGAGATTTCCTTAAAAAAAAAATGAAATACAAATGTAACATATTAAAATATCGTTCAAAGTTGCATGAAATCATACGATTAGTATGTATGGTATGTATCACACTGCATTTCAATTTGAAAAAGATTGAAACATATCTTACATTGAGATTAATTCATTAGCTATCCTTGCATGTGGCTGTGTATGCATATCTATTAGAGTGGTGCAATACTTCAGATTGAATATCTAAAAGATGCTTTAAGAGTTTGCGGGTGTGCAAGACTAACACCTGCTTGCAAAACTCTGAAGAAGTGGTGTCTTTTCCCAGGTCTATATGCCAGTAGAAGTTGTGTATTTTCCCAGTACTATATGCCGATTTTGCAAGAAAGTATAGATAGTCCTTGACTTACAAGTCCAAAATTTCTGTTGTTAAATGAGACATTTGTTAAGTTAATGTTGCACCATTTTATGACCTTTCTTGCCACAGTTGTTAAGTGAATCACTGTAGTTAAGTTAGTGACACAGTTGTTAGGTGAATCTGGCTTCCCCACTGAAGTGCAGTTGTAACTTTGAGCGGTCACTAAACGAACTGTTGTATGTCAAGGACTACCTATACTATGCTCACAATTCTATGTGCCCCAAATTACCTTTTAGAAATCAAATCTGATATGTTTCTGACTCTTTTGTCTATTTATTGTCTGCCTGCCTATCTATCTGCCTAGTTTGGGAATTCTGGAAGTGCATCATTCATCCATCACATCCCACATCCCTATTTTTAATTATTAAAAATAAACATGAGATAAATTCCTTTTATTAACTGATATTTCAGACATCGCTTAAGATATATTGGATTCTGAAGCATTAATAACTGCAGGTGCTGAAAAAGCTTTTGATACAGTTCAGATTAATTTTCCAAAGCAAATTCTATATAAATACAGATTCCCACTTTTTTTTTAATTAAAAGAATGGCAATTTACTGTTTGCAATCAATAGCAAGATTAATAACAATTCGGTCAGTTTCTGGACCAGTCAAGTTACAGCGTAGCATCGTTAAGGATTTTCCACCTTGTCTGTGGCTTTTGGAATTAATTATTGAACCATTAACAATTAGGGATAGGCAGTCTTGAGATATTGCTGGTAAAGGGTTGGTGAATTTTTTAGTATAAATTATTTTTATGTGCTGATAACATTTTGATAATATTGACTAATTGCTCTAATATGTGGGATTCGGCAATTTGCTAAGCACTGAAAATGTAGGATTAACTAGGGGAAATATAACTAAATATTTAACTGGGGGAAAATAAATAAATAAATCTTATTTATTTATTTTGTAATTTATTATTAATTTTTTTATGCCGCCCATTTCCCCTACAAGATCACTCTTTTATAAATAAATAATGTTATTTATTTATAATATTTATATAGCTGCCCATCTTACAACCAACTCTAGGCAGGTCCCATTCAAAAGTTAAAACAGCATAAAATTCATAAAATTGATTCAGTAGTTCATGACAAACTACTTCTAAAACTAAAATCTTATGGCATTTCCGGTTTCCTGCATAAGTGGATAGCTGTGTTCCTATCAAACAGGCAACAAGTAGTCAAAATAGGGAACGCCCTATCAAACCCTGCACCTGTTAACAGTGGTGTCCCCCAAGGAAGCGTTTTAGGACCCACACTCTTTATACTTTACATAAATGACCTTTGCGATCAGATTACAAGCAACTGCATTCTCTTCGCTGATGATGTAAAACTATTCAACACCACCGACAATGCTGCTGCCCTACAAAGAGACCTTGACTATGTGTCAGAATGGTCAAACAATTGGCAACTCCAAATCTCATCCAACAAATGCTCTGATAAAAAAAGAACTTGACTATGTGTCAGAATGGTAAAAAAATAGGAAATAAAAATAAAAAACAACAATGCTCTGTTTTGCACATTGGCAAAAAAAATCAGAACACAAAATACAAGCTGGGCAGATACGACCTCACTCTGTCAAGGACCTTGGAGTACTTATCTCAAATGATCTAAGTGCCAGAGCCCACTGTAACAGCATTGCCAAAAAGGCATTAAGAGTTGTTAACCTAATCTTGCGTAGCTTCTTCTCTGGCAATATTGAACTGCAAACTAGGGCATACAAAACTTTTGCTAGACCAATCCTCAAATACAGCTTATCTGTCTGGAACCCGCACTGCATAACAGACATTAATACAATCGAGTGAGTCCAGAGATATTTCACGAGAAGAGTCCTCCACTCCTCTGCTCGCAACAAAATACCTTATACCACCAGACTTGAAATTTTAGGCTTAGACGACTTAGAACTCTGCTTTCTATGATACAACCTAAGTGTAGCACATAAACTTATCTGCTACAATGTCCTACCTGTCAATGAATACTTCAGCTTCAACCACAACAATACACGAGCACACAATAGATACAAACTCATGGTAAACCGCTCCAAACTTGATTGCAGAAAATACGACTTCAGTAACAGAATTGTTAATGCCTGGAATGCACTACCTGACTCTGTGGTTTCTTCCCCAAACACCCAAAACTTTAACCTTAGACTGTCTACTGTCGACCTCACCCCATTCCTAAGAGGTCCTTAAGGGGCATGCATAAGCGCACCAGCGTGCCTACCGTCCCTGTCCTAATATTCCCTTTTATTTGTATCCATTTCTTGTATTCATAATCATGTTTATACTTATATCTGTTATCAAATACATGCGTGATGAAATAAAATAAATAAATAAATGAAAGCCACATTAAAGCTATAAAACTGAACACATTAAAAACAACCAAAATCTGGCACCAAATAATACTTTTGATGTGCAATCACCTAATGTTATTCCAGCACTTGGGGGAAAACCATGTCTTTATAAAGTTTTATTTATTTATTTATTTTTTATTTTGTTTGTCAAACATGTACAAGATAGCAGGTATAGGTATAAACATAAACATAATCAAAGTGAATACAGATAGATGAGGACAATAGGACAGTAGGACAGGGACGGTAGGCACAATGGTGCGCTTATGCACGCCCCTTACAGACCTTAGGTTAAAGGTTAAAGACCTTAGGTTAAAGGTTAAAGTTTTTTGGGTTTATGGAAGGCTAGGAGGGTGGAGGCCTGCTGAATTTCAAGGGCAGAGTGTTCTATAGGAGCAGGGTGCCACAGAAATGGCATCCTTCCTAAGTCCCATCAAATGGCAATATTTAGGAGAATAGAAGCATGCCTATCATATCTTATTTTAATTACTTAAAATATTTATATAGCCACCTATCATATAACCAACTCTTACTTTCCTTAATGTGATATATTAAAGATCAATTTAGATCCGAGGTGGCGCAGTGGTTAGAGTGCAGCACTGCAGGCTACTTCAGCTGACTGCTAGCTGCAGTTCGGCGGTTCAAATCTCACCGGCTCAAGGTTGACTCAGGCTTCCATCCTTCCGAGGTGGGTAAAATGAGGACCCAGATTGTTGGGGGCAATATGCTAACTCTGTAAACCACTTAAAGAGGGCTGTAAAGCACTGTAAAGCGGTATATAAGTCTAACTGCTATTGCTATAGATGTTTTTTGTAATGTGTACAGGGGATGGATAGATAGATAGATAGATAGATAGATAGATAGATAGATAGATAGATAGATAGAAAGATGATAGATAGAGGAGAGATAGATAGATTGATAGATAGATGATAGTTAGATGATAGATGATAGATAGTTGATAGATAGATGATCGTTAGATGATAGATAGATGATAGATGAT
>QLTV01000453.1:912706-937446 GCA_003457575.1 Thermophis baileyi
AAGAAGAAGAAGAAGAAGAAGAAGAAGAAGAAGAAGAAGAAGAAGAAGAAGAAGAAGAAGAAGAAGAAGAAGAAGAAGAAGAAGAAGAAGAAGAAGAAGAAGAAGAAGAAGAAGAAGAAGAAGAAGAAGAAGAAGAAGAAGAAGAAGAAGAAAGATTTATCATTGGTACTATTCTTATAAATCAATTAGAATGATAAATGTGGTGTATGAACATAAGGACAATTGACCTATTCAATGTAAACTTGAGGAAGTTAAGTTTAGCCGCAAATTTACCCAATCTTACACAGGATTAAATTTGGGTAAAGTTATTTAGTCAGTTGAAACTGAAACCCAAACAATTGACTTCCTTTGGCTATTTAGTTTTGCAAGAAAACAACTAGAGAGAAGAAGGAAAAAAGAAAACAAGTATAGGAAGGAAACATTTTTGAGGCCTTGTTACACAGAACTAATACGGTTTAGTGGTAGTGGCCAAAGCATGCACATTGCTATCTGTTTGACCAAAGGACAAAATGTCCAAGATGTATTTGATGGCATTTTTCTGGTCAGTAAGAAAATGGATGGGGATATTTTAAAAATGGTATTATTGATCCAAAGAGTGTCAGTTTATTTTGCCAGAATAAATAGACTGGAATGAGCTGGTGGCTGACTTGAACATCTTGGAAAATAGTGCCATTATGAGAATTATCTTCCTTAATTTAAGTCTAAAATTTAACAAGGGTATAGATGGGTATGAAGATAATTTCTAATAGGACAAAACTTTCAGATCTGGATTTTGGATGACCACTAGATGGCAGGAAAGGTTACCATATTTGCTTTCTCCTTGGTGCCATCTAGCATCCATCCCGATTTTGCATCACAACTGGAGTAAGTTTTTTTTAAAATACAACCAGGGGTTGTATTCACACATTAAACTTGTCAAGTTTTACATTTGGTTAATTGTTACAAAACTTTGCATCTTTGCAAACCCTACTCATTTGTTTAGTACTGTGCAAGCTCTAAAAATGGGTTAATTCACAATTAACCATGTTAAATCAGTTATCATAAAGCCAGTAACAAATCCCCAATGTACTCCTGAGGTTTTATAGAAATTTGAAAGCATAGGTGGGAAATGCGGGAATTTTTTTTCCTGAAAGACACATCTTTTCTTCATCTATTCCCTAACAGCTTAAAATTGTAAAGGACGAGTTAATTTATTTTCCTGCTTGGGTTGTCAGGGATGAACATATAATATCACCTGAATATTTTCAGGTGGGAATTTGGGTGCAATTCTTATCATTCTCCCTCCCAAAAGGTCCTGAATGGAAGAATGGAACTTCATTTATTTACAACATTTCTATGCTGTCAGCTGTGTTATTTACATTAAATGTTTATAGCTGGCTTATTAGCCAGAGAATCTTGTGATGATTATCATCCATAAAAAACAAAATAAAACAATTCACTGTGCCTCTTCAGATAGTTTCCAATTTTAAATATATTTTACACAAATTAAAATGCGAGACATAAAATAACAGAGAGATTAAATTGTGTTACAATGTGCAAAACAACACAGTGGCTAGGAAGAGTGGAGCAGCATTAATTTGTAGGTAACCTGTGATGATATGATGGAATGTAGTAAGGAGGTAGTTTCCCAGGGTGGTTGGGTTGCAGTTCAGAGAGATAAAAGGCAACTCAGTCCAGACGTAACATGTGAGAGAGCAAAGGTGTAATTCCTCAGATGATGTTGCTGCTTGTTTTATCTCCAGGGTTCTTGATGCTCTATGACCTTGGTTGTTTTCTTGCAGACATTTCATTACCCAATTAGGTAACATCATCAGTGCTAGAAGGGAGTGGAGTTTGCTCTTTGTTTATATACAAGCGTCTTGCCCTGACAATGTTGGTGGGAGTTTTCTTGGTGGTTCCTTGATCAGGCTGTTGTTTACTGTTTGATTGTGTGTCTGAATTGGTAGTCCCTTGATTGGTGTATTGTTTACAGTTTGGTTGTTGGTTTAGGGTTAATCTTGGTGTTAATCTCTGGGTATTGGTTGCTGGTGACATTTTATCTCCTACAGGGGATTCTTGCTGTAATCTTAAGGCAAGTTTCTTATATTCCAAACACACAAATAAGTTGTACAGTAAAGAGTTAAAGTCAAAGGTGTTTGTACAGCCATGAAAGAGAAGGCAAATTGTTCCCTGAAGGCTGCTTGTTCTTTTCTAAGTTTGTCCCTCAGCATCTTTCTGCCTGCCAGGGTAGACTTCTAATGTTTTCTTTGAGCAGTCCCACAGATCTTATTTTACAGGGAGTTGGCTTGTAGATAAAACAATTCATTAAAATCAACAACATTGAAGAAGAAGGGCTTGATTAAGCCTACATCTTGTATTTAAGAGCAAGTGTGTGAGGGAGAGGGGAATCTCACAGGAGCCCAGCTCTCTGTGCACATATTTGTACCTTTTGAACTCATTTTGTTCCTAATATTCATTCACACTCAGCATCTTGCTTGTGATTACACTCAATTCTTTGCCACCTTGTGGTTGTTGAAGATAATTGCTACTGAAGGTTTTGTAAGGCAGCACTTACCTTGGTGTTATGGGGTGACCAGGGGTGGGTTCCTCCCAGTTCGTACTGGGTCACCCGAACCGGTAGCGAGGCGCTGGTGACGTCATGATGGCGTTGTGGACCCGCCTTGGTCGGTGCCGGTCTGTGGGCGCCGCCATTTTTTTCCGGGAATTTTTGGCGGCTTTTTTTCGTTTTGGGCTGTTTGTGCTCTGCTGCTGCTTTGGAAAGGGCCCTCCCACCCGCCCCGGGTGAAGGCTGTCCTTTATTCTTTGCCCGAAGCACAGCTGATCAGCTCCTCAGCTGTGTTTCGGGCAGATTATAGTCACTGAGCATGCGCGGACACAGAATTGCACCGGGGGAGCGCGCACGCGCATAACCCTAGGCCATGCCCACAGAGTGGTAGTGGTAGCGGAAATTTTCGGAACCCACCCCTGGGGGTGACAGATATATAAAGTGTTTCTTGTCTCTTTTGGGGCTGAGTAGATGCCAGCTAATAATAAAAGATAATATCTGTAGCTCAGGGTTGAACTGTGGGGTCTTTGTTGGTGTCAGAGCTTGGCTGTTGGTTGTTGTTGTTGTTTTGTTTCATTACTGATGATGTTAGCTAGTTTGGTAATGAAATACAGATAGTCCTCGACCTACGTTGACAATTGAGCCCAACATTTCTGTTGCTAAGTGAAACATTTGTTAAGTGAATTTTGCCCCGTTTTATGACCTTTCTTGCCACAACTGTTAAGTGAATCATTGTGGTTATTAAGTTAGTAATAAGATTGTTAAGTGAATCTGGCTTCCTCATTGACGTTGCTTGTCAGAAGGTCGCAAAAGGTGATCATGTGATCCCGGGACACAGCAAAAGTCATAAATATGAATCATTTGCCATATATCTGAATTTTGATCACATGACCATGGGAATGTTGCAATGTTCATAAATGTGAAAAATAGTCATTAAGTCACTTTTTTCTGTAACTTTGAACAGTCACTAAATGAACTGTTGTAAGCGAGGACTACTCTTCAAGAAAACAACCAAGTTCATAGACCAAGAACCCTACAGATGCCAGCTAATTATTCATATGATGACTCAGCTGAGGAATCTGAATTATATAATGCAAAGGTGATTAACTTTTAAAACTCCAGACCAAGCTGAACTATTGGTTTCAGCCACCCAAGTCAAAATAAGTGAGACGTAGTTTCATTATTTTGCCTTCTAGTGACTTGTCTGGTGTTATGCACTCCACTACAAAAATGAGAGTCCTGCCAGATCAGACTGAAGACTATAAGTTCCGGCATCCTGGAGCCGTGGTGGCGTAGTGGTTAGAGTGCAGTACTGCAGGCTACTTCTGCTGACTGCTGGCTGCCAGCAGTTTGGCAGTTCGAGTCTCACTGGCTCAAGGTTGACTCAGCCTTCCATCCTTCTGAGGTCGGTAAAATGAGGACCCAGATTGTTGTGGGCAATATGCTGACTCTGTAAACCACTTAGAGAGGGCTGTAAAGCACTTCATTCATTCATCATCATCATCATCTTCATTTAACGACCCCATAATCCCTTGCGGGGTGGAGTCTGGGCAACTGAATGCAGCTAGCCAAGTGTTTTAATGGCCGGATGCCCTTCCTGTCGCCAATGCGGAGTTTTGTTCAGCAGATATATTCTCAGTGTGCCCAGAGAGAGAAAATCTGCCTCTACCTAGGATTGAACTCACAGCCTCCTGATTGTGAGGTGAGAGCTCCACCTCTAGGCCACCACACCACCCTAACCATTCCTGTAAAGCACTGTAAAGCGGTATATAAGCCTAAGTGCTATTGCTATCCTGTTCCCAACAGTTGGCAGCAACATGACTCTGGGAAGAATCTAGCCAGGACAAGAAAGCATAAAACCTCTCTCAGGTAGCTGGTTTCCTGATATATTGGTTCTGAATCTAGTACTAAAGCAAAGTTCCCCAACGGTTTCGGCTTTGCAGACCAATGCGGGGGGGGGGGAAGAGGGGATGGTTCCACGCAAGCGGCCTGCAAGCGAACCCGTGGAGCTCCATTTGCGTGAGAGGCATGCGTGCCTGCCGCTCACTTAAATGAAGCACACGCACGCTTGCCCACTGCTCACACAAGGATGTGCTTGTGTGCTCGCTGGCCATTTCTGCAGCCCGGTTGCAAATCCCTCATGGCCCAATAGTGGGCTGTAGCCCACAGGTTGGGGACCCCTGTGTTTTTGTGTCTTATGGGCATGGATTGGCTTACCTTCTGTGAAAAACACTTATCCCCTTTTTTAGTACTCTAAACCAGTTGTCAGGCTTCTCCAAATCAATCCCTGGGTTTTCTGGAGTAGATTTATCAACACATCAGCCCGCATCACATTCCCTAAACCTATGGGTGTCCACAGGTTATGATAAAAAAAAAACACCCCATGAAATCAATATAGCATCAAAAATCATGATGTGTGGTACATAGAAAAAAACAGGAAAACTTTTGATCATACCACTGTGACTGCTATTGCTTTTTGCCCATACAAAATGGACAGCCTGTCTAAACCCCAAAAGACTACTGCTGCTACAAGCCTCCAATTAACAAAATTCAGAATTTTTGAGGGTCTAGAAAAACGTAAGAAATGTTCCTCAAAGAACATACCGTAAGGGGAAAAATATAACTTCACTTGTGCTTTAGTCTCCTCACCCCCAAGAATAATTCCTTCGCAAACCCCCACAAGTTTAACCTTAGACTGTCTACTGTTGACCTCACCCCATTCCTAAGAGGTCTGTAAGGGGCGTGCATAAGTGCACCATCGTGCCTACCATCCCTGTCCTAATGTCCCCATTTATTTGTATCCATTTCATGTATTCATAAACATGTTTATACTTATATCTGTTATCTTATACATGCTTGACAAAAAAATAAATAAATAATTTTTTAAAAACTTTCAATAAAAACAATAACCTAGATTCTTGGGAAGAATTTGATGCATATGAAGGCCAACACCAGCTAAAGAACTGTCAGCGGTGAGTTCACATTCTTGTGAACTGTTAATAGTAATAATGATGCTGGAAATAGAATAGAAGAGAAAGAATTGGAACAAATCACAAACTAAAAAGACCTGCAAATAGAGCAACTGTGGCAAAAAGAGCATTTTTGTCCACCTATAAAGTCCTTTCCAAGGACCTGAGATATACAGATGCTGTTGTTTAATAACCCAGTTAAGTGTGTGTGTGTGTGTGTGTCTGTCTGTGCGTTGAGATTACTTGAGCCCTTTAGTTGGATCATAAAATCCAGCTTTGTAAAGTTAGTTTATTAAAAACATAAAGAAACAACTGTAGAACCTCAAAACTATTCTGTAAATTGGGCAGTAAAATTGATTGCATTCCTACTGATCTGCGCTCTAACTTTGCTATATATTTTTATTGTCATTTTTAAGGCTATCACCTTTTTTATTTTATTTTTTTATTTTTTTACTACGAATGCACAGATCTGTAAAATCACACTGCCTGAATAAAAAAAGAGCTGAAGTGTAAACTGGCTGGGGAATTCTGGGATTTGAAGTCCACACATCTTAAAGTTGCAGAGGTTGAGAAACACTGATCTAAGGAAGCACCAATTCTCACTTTCAAAAAGGCTTATATGACAAATGTATAAATAGACTCAGGTCACATGGATGGACCATGTGCATGTGAAAGAATAAGGTTTTGTAAATGTATCTCCTGTTGTACCAGACCAATGTGGCTGTCTGATTTTACCTACTGTTCTACAAGGGAGCCATCTAATAGCTCATTCCCATGGGCAAGAAATACCTGCCAAGTTAGGGCAACGATTCATCTAACACAACATTGCCTACTGACAACTGATTGGCAACTTGCAACTTCGCAACTATATGTGGGTCTTGGTTTAATTTTTTCCTTGTTTTTCTTGAAGATATTGCCAGAAGAATATTTTGGGGTTCCAACTGGAACTGGGGTCGTGCAAGAATCAATAAAAATAAGAGCCAGACAGCTGTGAGGAAAGAAGCGATATTTATTCCTAAAAGTAAATAGTTTGCCTTTAGGGGCAGCTGCAGAGAAATGGGGTACAGTGGCACACTTTTACAGGGAGAGTTTATCTGGGGTGTGGAAGTTTCTACGTGCTAATTCCAGGGTGACGCTTGAGGTGTGTGTGTGTGTGAATGTGTGTGTGTGTGTATATGTATACTGTATGTATATGTGTATGTGTATGTGTATGTGTATGTATATGTATATGTATATGTATATGTATATGTGTGTATATGTGTATGTGTATATGTATATTATATTCATTATTCTAATGAACATGCAGTTCTGCTGGGAGATCTAATTTAATTAACACTATTGTGTTTGCAGACCTTATCCTTTGATATCTGGATTAGGTCTGGGTAACTTATTTGGAGGTTTGAGAAAGTTTGAGTAAAAGACACCCCCCCCCCCCCCGTTGCTATTTTTACTTGATTAATTTAGTTTCAGCTTGACTGTCAATTATCCAGTAGAGATGCTGACTCTCAGACCATTGTGGATTCTGTTAATGTTTTAAGGGAAGATGGAAACAGTATAAAGAATAAAATATATTTTGATATAAAACAATATTGTATATGCACATCAGTGAAAAAGGCACCCAGACTAGCTAACATGCAGTTAGTGGAAATTATTCACTCGATCTTAAGTATTGTATCCAGTTGTAGCATGGCTACTTTGAAAGCTTTCCTGTGAAGGTTGCCACATGCAAGGATGTGCCCAGCTCCTTGAAAGCTAGTCCTCAACTTACAACCATTTGTTTAGTGACCATTTGACATTAGAATGGCACTGAAAAAAGTGACTTGCAACTGGTCCTTAACGACCAACGCAGCATCCCCACAGTCAAAGGAACAAAATTCAGGCAATTAGTAACTGACATGTACTTATAACAGTTGCTGTGTCCCAGGGTCATGTGATCTTCATTTGCAACCTTCCCAGCCAGCTTCTGGCAAGCAAAGTCAACGGAGAAAGCCAGATTCCCTTAACAACCCTGTGATTCCCTTCACACCTGCAGTGATTCCCCTAACAACTGCAGTGATTCACTTAACAACCATGGCAAAAAAAGGTTGAAAGTTAGACACAACTCACTTAACAGCCTTGCTTAGCAATGGAAACTCCTCTAGTAGTCCCAAATATGCTTTTTTTTCAAGAGGCAACTGGACTTTCCGGTTTTTCTTTGAAGACGTTTTGCTTCTCATCCAAGAAGCTTTTTCAGCTCTGACTGGATGGTGGGAGAATCAGAGTCAGAGCTGAAGAAGCTTCTTGGATGGAAGTGAAACGTCTTCAAAGAAAAACCAGAAAGACCAGTTGCCTCTTGAAAAAAAGCATCTTTGGGACAACCATGACCTGGATGACTGAGAATCTCCATGGACAAACCCCTCTAGTAGGCCCGCCAGACAGTGCAGTTGCAGCCACGTTTCATTTTCTTCTGACTATTGTGATTAGCTTTACTATAATAAACTATGAAGTGTGATAGAAAGAATTAAGATTGTTTCACCTTGATAAGAGAAAACGGAGAAAGGATTTTATGGTAGTGCTGTTCTAAACTAGGTCAAAACCTATTATCTGCTCTTCCAGAGTGTGCATCCTGGAATATTGAGTTTAACTAATGGGACACAAAATTCCAATTAAATGTTAGAGAAAGTTCCTGATAGTCAGAACAGCTTGGCAGTGTAACCAGTTACAATCTTTGTTAGATGTCTTCAAGCAGGCTGGTAGTTATTTGTCAGGAATGTTTAATTTGGATTCCCACACTGAGCAGATCTTCTGGCCTAAACGACCTGATTTTTATGATTATATGTGCGCATCTTAAAAGGTTACTTTAGAGTTGAGAAATAATTAAAGGTATTAAGATTTAATGGAAATTGGTAAGAATTTACCAAGAGAGGAGAGGAGAAGAGGTTGCAAAGGTCTGTAGCTAGTTGCTCTTTAAAGAATCAGAGGAAACGGAATCCTTAGAGATGCTGAGTTAAATAGAAGGAGTTAAGGAAAGTGATAATATAGCTGCGACAAAACTGATGGAGTCAATGGAATTGAGACCTCAAAGGTAGGAGGAAGAAATGAAAGGTAAAAAGATAGGAGACCCCCCTCACGTATTTAAAAAAAAAAAAAGTAGGAAAGTGTGGAGGCTAAGAAAAAAGATGAAATATAGCATCAGGGAAGCAGCATAAAGAGAAAAGAAATAAGAGATACAACTAACGAACCCTTTCCCTTTGTAAAACAAGAAAGAAAGAAAGACTGCATATGAGCAAGACAAGGAAAGCCAGTGCAAGGCCTTTCTCCTAACAGCTTGCTGAGCAGCTGGGGTTCTACCTCCTGCAGCTAACAGGGAAGAGAGGCAGCTTGGGGTCCAATAGAATAAGGACTTTTGGTTGGCAATGCTCAGGAGAAGAAAGAAAAACTGGTGAGTTTTCACCTGTGATGAAAGCACCCAGTGCATTAACTGGGGAAGGATCAAGGCTTGCAGGAACCAAGAGGAGCCACAGAAAAAGAGAAAGACAGACAGCCTGGGTCTGAAG
This sequence comes from Thermophis baileyi, assembly GCA_003457575.1. Lineage (NCBI taxonomy): Eukaryota > Metazoa > Chordata > Lepidosauria > Squamata > Dipsadidae > Thermophis > Thermophis baileyi. Next base: position 921,757 of record QLTV01000453.1, read on the forward strand.
GAGAAATGAAATTCATCCCATGCTACTTCTCCAGCTGTGGCCTTGGGGCATTTTCAGAAAGAAGAGAAAGAGCTGGTTTATTTATGTACCATACCCTTAAAATTGCTAAATCCGCTCGGCATGAGAGAGAGGGACAACCTCTGCTGGCTCACATTAAATCTCCTTGCAGGACAAAGGGGAATTATTCGGAATGAATCATTCAAGGTGATTGTAGCAATATGACATTTTGCAAACAGTAAAACTAATTTTGGTTGTTTACCGGTAAGTAGATTTCTTATTGAACTGCAAGAAGGGGAAGAAGGAGAAGATTCCAGGAAGGGGAAAAACAAAGCTACATGGGCTGTCTGATCTGTGGAATATCTGTGGAGATTCTCAGTCCTCCAGGTCATGGTTGTCCCAAAGATGCTCTTCAAAAGGCAACTTTCTTTGTTTTTTTCCTTGAAGACGTTTCGCTTCTCATCCAAGAAGCTTCTTCAGCTTCTTGGATGAGAAGAGAAACATCTTCAAGGAAAAAACAAGGAAAGTCCAGTTGCCTTTTGAAGAGCATCTTTGGGACTCTGACCTGTTTTGACCTTGATGTAAGCTTTGTCTGAAGTAAACTACATAGGAAATGGATGGTTCCCAAGTAGGGATTTTCCAGAAGTCAGCTTTTCAGACCTAGGACAATGTCTGCAATAACACTGTATCTCTCCCCCCTCTCTCCCTCTCCCTCTCCCTCTCCCTCTCCCTTTCCCTCTCCTTCCCTCTCTTCCCCCCTATGTAGAGAGAGAGAGAGAGAGACTGATATTTATTATCTATTTATAATAAAAACTCAATAGCTGTGCCCCATGCCACGGCCATTCTCTCAATGTATCATAGTGTTGTAAGCAAGACTTCTTTTGAGTAGACAAATTTATTTTTTAATTTATTTAGTACATTTATATGGCTGCCCAATTCACTCATGGTGACTCCAGGCAACTTACAGAAACAAAACCCCAATACAAAGCCCACCAAAATCCCGCCCCCCTGGCAACAACAATGAAGTTAACCATTTGATGGGCTCCATATCTTCCTTGAGTCCACAGGTCCACAGAGAGAACCATGTCTTTAGAGCCTTTCATAAGAGTTTCAAGGTCAAGCCCAATCTTATTTTCACAGGGATGATGTTCACAAGGAGGGAGCTACCATGGAGAAGTCCCTTCTTCTTGGTCTCACTAAATATATCTCTTAAGAGAGGGGACCAGTAATATCCCCTACCTGCCTACTCTGGTGAAACAGGTAGATGTAACTGGGAAAAGAAGATCCTTCAAATAAACTGGCCCCAATTCATGTAGGGCTTTAAAGGTGACAACCAGCACCTTGAATTGGACATGGAAGCAAATTGGCAACCAATGCAGCACCCACAAGAAAGGTGACATAGGTACAAATCTAGACAGGCACAAAACCATGCAGGCCCCCACATTTTTGATCAAGTGAAGCTTTCATCAAATAGGAAAAAGGGGGCAGCAGGCCAAGCGATATAAGATTGCAAGCAGTCATATATGCATGCATATCTTCTTTTACTTTTACTTTTAATATGATAAAAACATGCTTCTGTAGTAGTATCTGAGCAAGACAGCAAACAGTTGCAAGCTTACAAACTCTACCTCGTACCCACTAAGCACATCTATTCACTTAAAGAATGATGAAGTCTATATTTTGATTAAGAGTCAGCTCCTAGTTTGTTTGACTTCCATGGGTGGGAAGGCAGTGGGAGATGCTAACTTCTCTTTGCTTCAAGTAGCAATAATCACCCAAACCTGGTTAAATTGCCAGGAGGCTGGAGGGTAGAGCATTTATCTAACCAACATCTTCCACTTCCATCATATGTCAGTGTATTTTTCCCATCTATTGCTTTTGGCTTTTTGGAGTTAATGGTCCAGTAAATGAGAATGAGTGTGAAAATCTAAAATAACTGAAATAACCCTAAAGGTTGCATGTTAATTGTTTAGGACTCCTAATCCATGTATTGTAATGGATTATGCCTTACAATTCATTTATGTCTTGAGTAAATAGAGGTCAATTGAACTGCGAAAATTGATCTGAATCTATTGGTACTGAATTCTACTTGGATGTAGACAGATCAGTCAAAATGAATTGGGTTGATTTAGTCTGTATTTCTGAAGCTATTTAGAAACAAAGGTTTCCGCAATATATGAATTGATTCAGAGGCACCCTATTTGATTCAAAACTTTGAATCAATTTTATAATTAAAATGTGGAAATAATCACTAATGAATCTCCAAATGGAATACTTGGAGTCCTTTCCATACAGATGTGGTATGGAGATCTTTGAGTTTAGGACAGATGTGCCTATTCCATCTCTAAATGTGCATGTTAACTTCATCCAATGTCCATCCTTTCCTCCTTGGTTGAAACAAGACACAGCTTTTTTCAAAATTACGTATGAGATGGCATAGTACCAGGGACTACAGCTGTTTTGCCTGCTTCATAGCATGTTTTTACTTCCTTGTTTGGCTGACTGCTGTCTCATTGTGTTTCATGTTTTTGTTAATTGCTCCTTTTAGCAATAGTTACTTTGATGTGTCCATCATGCTTACTCTGGTTATTAGCATCCTGAATTGGCAATCTAGTTTACATATTTTTGTTTCTATATGACAGTTTTGAGGAGAACATGAGCATCTGCTCCTAAGGAAAACAAAAGGATTATCTGCTTTTTCACTCACTTGACTTCACTAGCCATCAGTTCTGCTTTCTGATATGATTGAAATTGATCTGGATGTATCTCAAAAGTCAATGTGAGCGAGTTATATGCACATGGAGCTCTTACCAGAAAAGGCAAAAATTCTATTCTGAAAAAATGTAAAGTAAGTACCTGATATTTTTAAGGGTTGAATTACCACCTGAATTTCAAAACGAGAACAGGTTATTCAGCTGCCAAATGCTGAATGGCAGATTTGCATTCTTATACTTAACATTGTTGCGGTTAGATTTATTTTCCATCTTTCCTCTAAAAACTCCAAGTGATATTAATAGCACTCCCATCTCTGGTCTTCTCTTCCAATACAAACCTTCTTGTGCTAAGACAAAATGACAGGCACAAAGTTACCTAGTGAATTTCTATGGACAGACTTGAACTTGGAACCTATCCAATTCTTTAACTAGGTGGCACCACAGTTATAATCATAACTGAGTTTGTGGTTTGTGAAATTCAGAGAATGATGGTATTCAGAACTTTGTGGATGAGTTGAACTACAGCAGCCTAATCCTTTGTTACTAGTGATTATATTGGTTTTGGATGGTAAAGTGGTTTTTTCTACTAGTTACCATTTATAGATGTGTTTTTAATTGTATTGTTACATGCATTATATTTTGAGTTTGTACAGTGCCTAGTCCTAGAGCAGCGGTTCTCAACCTGTGGGTCGCGACCCCTTTGGGGGTCGAACGACCCTTTCACAGGGATTGCCTAAGCGCGCGCTAGCCCTCCATCTTGGTGACTGGCAACGCGCATGCGCACGTTCGGGGAGGGGGCGGGGAGGGTGTCACAGCGGTGGGGAGGGGGTCGCGGCATTAGGAAGGTTGAGAACCACTGACCTAGAGCCTCAGAAGGTGGTGTATTCATCTGATACATAAATAAATGCCTCTTGAAAGTTCATGTAACTCAGTACCTCTGTCTATGATTCATTACATGCCCTCAAGTCATTGCTGTTGCTAAGTGACCATACAGATATTTTCCATGACAATCTGTCCCTAACCTTGTCTTTTAGCTCTTCCAATGGCAACATCCATCATCACTGTAACTGAGTCTATCACCTTGCTGCTGGTCCTCTCTTCCTATTTTCCCTTCCATCTTTTCCAGCATTAAAATCTTCTCTGGAGAGCTGGGTCTTCATATAATGTCTCCAAAGTAGGATAATTTGAGCCCCATCATTTGTGCCTCAAATGAGAACTCATTTGGATTTGCTCAGTCAACTACTTGTTTGTTTTCTTGGCTTCTCTGGTACTCTCGGGGTCTTTTCCAACAGCAAAGTTCAAAAGCATCAATACTCTTGCTTCTTCAAAGTTCAACTTTCACTTCCATATGTTACAGGGAATACCATTACTTGCGTAGTCCTGATCTTTGTAGGAATAGACTCATCATAGCATTTGAATATCTTTTCTAACACCTTTATGACTGCTTCCCAAAGTCCTAGTCTGTGTCATATTTCTTGTCTGGTTGTTCCTTTGTTGTTGGTGGTCGATCCTAAGAGGCAGAAGCTATCCACCATTTAGATATCTTCATTGTCAATCCTATTTGACCTGATATCATTAATTCGGATTTCTTTAACCTTAATTTTAGTCCTTTTTTTCCCTCCTTCATCCTTGTCTTTTATTACTAGGGCTTGCAGATCCTTTTTATTTTCAACTATCAAGGTAGTGTCATCAGCATAACACAGTTTACTGATGTTTCTCCCTTTAAAGCCACATTAAACTTTTTCCAATCCAGCTTCCATTACTATATAGTTGACATATAAGTTGAATGAGTACACAGCCTTGCCTCATTCCTTTGTCAACATCGGAGCCAGTTTGTTTCATCATGTTCTGTCTGTACTGTGACTTCCTGACCTGTATATAGGTTTAATGTGAGGACAATGAGGTCTTCTTTTCTGAGCAATTTTTACTCGATGTGACTGACATATTCAAAAGCCTTTCTATAATTACTGAAGCACACAGTAACTTCTTCTTAATATTATTTAGCTTTTTAAATTATCCAGCGTGCATCAGCAATAATATCTCATGTTCCTCAGCTGTATGTATGTATGTATGTATGTATGTATGTATGTGATTTATTAGATTTATTTGCCACCCATCTCATTTCAAAGTGACTCTGGAGACTTACAACATTAAAAAAATTAAAGTCATAAAAGATAAAATATTTCTAAAGCAATAAAAATGGAATTACAATCAAGGATAAAAGTATAGTTAAAAGATGGGGAAGGAGGGAGCAGGATGCAAGTGGAAGGTAGGTGGGATTGTCAATTCATTAACTACCTCCGGTGTGATACCCCCGTTGGGGCCCCAAACCATCTGGCAGAGCCAGTTCTTCAGGCCCTTATGGATGGTCAGAAAAGTGGGAGCCAATCTTATTCATGGGATAAGATATTCCAAAGAGCAGGAGCCACAACAGAGAAGGCCCTTCTCCTGGACCCCGCCAGACAAAATTCCTGGACTGAATGGTATCGCAATATGCCTTCTATATGGTGGCACCTTGGAGCTGATGAATCCTAGTGAAATGAGATGATTCATCAAGTAACCTGGAGCTATGCCATGTATGGCTTTAAAGGTAATAACCAACACCTCGAATTGCACCTGGAAGTAAACCAGCAGCTAGTGCAGCTTGCAGAACAGTAGTGTAACATGGTGGGTGGTGATGTAACATTTTTAAAGCCAACCTGAATATCTGATATATCTTTTTCCGTGTAGGGCTCTATTGGTTGATCCTAAGCAATATTTTGCTATCATGTGAAATTAAGGCTATTGTACAATAGTTTGTATGTTCTGTTAAGTTTAATATATTTATCTGCAAGGGGAATAATTGTCTTCTTTTACAACCTCATTCCATAAAGCATGAGTAAAGATAGTCCATAAAATGCATGCTGCTCTATTTGGTGATTTTATTATCAGACTGGAAATGTCAGTCTATGTTGCAAGAATCATTCCCACTTGTCTGTCAATTTCTTATTAATGGGCTTCTGTTTTATAAGCTTCATCTGCCAAAATCTATCTGTGATCCAAAAGTTTTCTTTTCCTGTGGAAGAAAATTATTTCTATTTTGCTTCCTTTGTCTTAGGGAGACAGCAACCTCTTAAAACTTTGTGGTCACATTTGCAATGTAGGAGGAAGATGGCATGATAATTTTCATAAAATGGATGCCACAGCATACAATATTTGTTCACAAAATGGCTGCCAGGACAATTATAATCTGTTTAAAAAAACTCATTCTACATTCTTCATTTTTCCCAGAAGCTTGCTATCATCCTAGGTTTGCCATTTTTCTGGGCTACAGTTCTAAACAAAACCCTGGATTGCAATCTTTTTTTTATTATTGTTTCTGAAAATGTCAAATTTTATTTTCTTTTAAAAATAATAAAAAATTGCCACTCATGACTCTATAAATTGGAAATAAAATGGAGCATGGTTGCAATCTCTGTTGGCATTGATTAGAGCAGAGGATAAATTACATATAAATATGATTTATGACCATTATAAATTATTTAAGCAAAAATATACCCTTCCTTGCCAATGTTCTTCCTTTATAGATACTTAGTAAAAAAGAGACATAGTAATTATATATGGCCCAATTATATCCTTAACTTATTTAATCTGAGTCTGAATATTCAAAATTTAGAAGACCATTAAGAAAATGGCTCTCATTCCATTGACTTTTCTTTTTAATGTCTAGAAGAGATTTCAGTTTTGCTTTCAACCAATCTAGTTTAAAAATAAACCGTATAATGTTGCCTCTTTATTTATTCTAGCTGGAAAATTGAAACTCCTGGTCTGTCAGGGAATTGCGCAGCCGGTATCTAAATGGAGTACGGTGAACTTGTAGTTTTATATAAATAAATATATTTAACATCTATGTATATATACACCAAATAAGATAGTCAGGCAAACAGGAGCATCATGAGGTAAATTATGGAGCACACAAGAAGAAAAAGATGGGAAAAAAGGAAAATTCCCACACCTACAGCAACCAATCACAGCACAGATTGCCTCACGCAGGAGGCAGCACTCTCCAACCAATCAACTATAACTGTGTGTTCTGACTCACTGCACAACCCCACTGCTCCAGCTACAAAATTTAAATTTCTTAATACAGTTCATCCCCTTTATGAAACTTCATCTCCCAACACATTAAGTCCAACCTATTGCTTATAATGTGTTTTCGTTCTATCTCTCCCTTAAAAAAACCCAGAGAGAACACACCATCTATCATTTGATCAATAAAGTGAAATGACTTGCATTTCAATATTTAAAATTTATTTCTGCTTGGGACCATAAAAATATTTTACAGCTTTATATTTTAAAGTCACAATCATTCTAACACGACTGCTAGGTGCACATTGTTTTTATATGTAAATGAAAAGTGTAATTTTTTTCAAGGACTTGAAGAAAAGGTATTTTCATCTGCCTATTTATAAGTACTTATGAAACGTACTTTCCTAATCTAATACAGCACTCTTTTAATTCAAAATTTAGATTGCTATAATCCTTGTGAAAAATACGGTACTGTATCAGGTATTCTTGTTCACAGTTATTGAGCATGGACAATCCTTATTTCTTTATTTCTTGCTTCCTCATTTTTCAGTGTTCATATTATCTCACATTTGTCAAAGTCAAAGTCAAAGCCTTTATTGTCATTGTACATCATGTATACAACGAAATTGGTTTAGCCTCTACTGGTGCAGTTCATACAAGACAATGTGAATAATATAAAGGATAATCCTTATACAAGTAGTTAGGGGAAAAAACTAGTCATACATTTCCATATGTACAACATATTCTGTGCAACATGTACATTACTCAGGTATATGATCTTAATAAACTTAATAAAAAATCTGCATAAACTTCACTACTACAATTATACCTTTGCACTTTATTTTTATTTGTGTGTGTGTCCTGTTTACAATGCAGTCCTTTCAGCAGTTCCAAGAAGGTTCCACACCCATTTACACTCTGATTTAGCTGACTCTGAGGATACAGATAAACCTCCAAGTGGCCTCAATGATGCTGAGAGAGCTAAAAACCGATGTTTAGAGTGCTAACAACTAGATGTCTAAAAAGAATATAAATCCTTCAATTCCCCACCGGTCAACTAGAACTGAATAATCTTCTTGGATGAGAAGTGAAACATATTCAAAGAAAAAAACCAAGAAAGTTCAGTTCCCTTTTGGAAAAAGAAACTTTGAGACAACCATGACCTGGATGATTGGGAATCTCCATAGACAAATCCTACATGAGGCACAAATGACCAGACTCAAATTATCCTATTTCAGACACATTCAGGGAAGATGGAAGATGTCTCTGGAGAAGGCTCTAATGTTGGAAAAAAAGAAAAGGAAAGAAGAAAAGGACCATCACAAAGGTAGAGAGATTTGGTTACTGTGATTATTTTTGCACCATTGAAAAAGCTAAAAGACCAAGTTAGGGAGATGATTATCAAGGAGTAAATCTATCTACTGTATGTGGTTGCTAAGACTCAATAACTTTATGGCATGTTTTATTTATGTAAAACATCCATGCCTACAGGACAATATTTCCTACCTCGATCCCATCCATCACTGTGATCATTTAGAGAAAGAATGTTTAAAGTATCCATCACATGAGGATCTATCAAAATGGTACGGAATATCTATCTTCCTTTAAGCTCCCAAAATATAGAAATATGGATGCTACGATGTAGAAGGGTTTATGTGACTTCCACCATCACTCATGGAGGGTTGAGGATTTCTATATTTTACATAGTGTATATGTTGTATAGTGCTTTTATTTATCTTGACCACCTAAGGAAATGTGATATGTTTAATTTTTCTCTTTAAAGTGCATGGGACTACAGGGATGAAAGTTTAGTGATGTGTCTTCTCAATGGCTGATCCATCTTTGAAACATTTTGCCTCCAAAGTTAAGGACCTTTACCTGTTGTTTTTCAAAAAGGTCTATTTCCACCAAACATAAATGTGCTGATTGTCCTGGCATGCTTTAGTATGTTAGGATAGATTTTATTTGTTGACTATTGTTTGCATTGAATATCAATTTAGAATATCAGCTTAGAAGAGCCACGGTGGTGCAGTGGTTAGAGTGCAGTACTGCAGGCTACTTCTGCTGATCACCGGCTGCCAGCAGTTTGGCAGATCGAATCTCACCAGGCTCAAGGTTGACTCAGCCTTCCATCCTTCCGAGGTCGGTAAAATGAGGACCCAGATTGTTGGGGGCAATATGTTAACTCTGTAAACTGCTTAGAGATGGCTGTAAAGCACTGTGAAGCGGTATATAAGTCTAAGTGCTATTGCTATTGCTAGAATAACAGAAGGGACCTTGGAGGTCTTCTAGTCTTCTAAACCCCTGCTTAGGCAGGAAACCCTATACCATTTCAGACAAATGGTTATCCAATCTCTTCTTAAAAACTTCCAGTGTTGGAGCATTCACAACTTCTGGAGGCAAGTTGTTGCACTGATTAATTGTTCTAACTGTCAGGAAATTTCTTCTTAGTTCTAGGTTGTTTCTACCCTTGATTAGTTTCCATTCATTGCTTCTTGTCCTGCCTTCAGGTGCTTTGGAGAATAGCATGACTCCCTCTTCTCTGTGCAACCCCTGAGATATTGGAACACTGCTATCATGTCACCCCTAGTCTTTCTTTTCATTAAACTAAACATGCCCAATTCCTGCAACCGTTCTTTATATGTTTTAGCCTCCAGTCCCATAATCATCTTTGTTGCTCTTCTCTGCACTCTTTCCAGAGTGTCCACTTGTTTTTTACATTGTGGCAACCAAACCTGGATGCAATATTCCAAGTGTGCCCAAGTATTCCAAGTGTGGCCTTACCAAGGCATTATAAAGTGGTATTAACACTTCACATGATCTTGAGTCTATCCCTCTGTTAATGCAGCCTAGAACTGTGTTGGCTTTTTGGGGAGCTGCAGCACACTACTGGCTCATATTTAAATGACTTCTACTACCTTGACTTGAATCCTTTTGGGCAGTCCATAAATAACCACATAAATAAGTCAAAGAGAGAAACTTCCCCAGAATGGAATCTGGACCGTTTGCATGCAAAAATATGTAAAATATGTTCTGTTCCTGTATTGTTCCCCTTTTCTTCTATGTATACATCATAATTTCTCCATTAGTATCCATCTGTTCCTCAGTATTGCAATTAATAATCAATATAAATTTAGTATATGGCAAAAAAGCACATCATTATTCTTTTAGACTGAAGTGCTAAATAAAACAAATGCATAAGGACTACAGGAAAAAGAATGGGATTGGGTAAGTATCAACAAGCACACGTTCAATTTTTCACAAAGATATGCTTAACTTTGTACATATCAAGGTTATGTCAGGTTCAGTTTATTTAAGGATTCATCAAAAGATGTAATTTGTCCAAAGGTGTCGAATTTTTTGCATGTACCAGTATGCCTTTCCTGTTCAACAGAACCTTTGAAAGTTAGATGGAAGTGTAAACCAAAGATTGCCAAATAAGAGAAGGAGCAGGTAAATTCTTTTTTTAAAAAAATCTGTACACATTTTACATACCTTCACCCACCACATCATTTCTCTCAGTGTTCTGAACTGTCTCAGAAACATGTGGATCAGTTTGTCTATGGAGATTCTCAGTCATCCAGGTGATAGTTGTCTGAAAGGTGCTTTTTTTTACCCCCTTCAGAAGGCAAATGGACTATTTTTTTTCTTTGAGGAAGAAGAAGGAAAATGTTTCACTTCTCATCCAAGAAGCTTCATTAGTTCTGATGGTGGGAGGATGAAAGGATAGGTACTGATAGGATGGGTGGGGAGGGGGGGGAGGAAATGGAAGGATTGTATTTATTTGCAGTCATCTGGTTGTTAGCACTCTCTGAGAGCTGTTGAGGCTACTTGGGGGGTTTATCTGTGCCCTCAGGGTCACCTGAATCAGGGTGCAATTGGTTGTGGAATCTTCTTGGGACTGCTGAAAGGACTGTGTTGCAGACAGGGGATAGGTGCTGTCTTATTCTCCCCCCTCTGTTGAGGGAGGGGTGTTCACTTTTAACATAGATGGATCCTTTTACCCCTCTTACAGGATTAGTTCAAGTCATCTCCAAGTCACAAAGAATATTTTCCTCAAGTACCCCTTGGATACAGTTTTCTCAGCAAAGGTGCCTAAGGTGTGAGATGTGAGAATGCTCTCCTAAGGGAGGATAAGAAGAATTTAAGGTTTAATCCTTCAAGGATTAATCATTAATCCTTAGAAAGGAATAATTAATAATCCTTTAAGGATTAATCCTTCTATGCAGGAGTTAAGGTCTTTTTGATTTGTATGTGGTTTCTACATACCTTCCTACGATTAATATTGCCGTTAACACAATCATCATCAAGGCTGTCTTCAGAGGAGTAAAAATGACAGATCCATTACATCTTTTTGGTACCTTTATCGATTTGGCAGGGCCACTGAGAGGATTATTAAGTGCTGGAACAAGACTAATATGGGCCCCCGCTGCTTTTTTCCTCCTCCTCCTCCTTCTCCTCAGCCTCGTCGGCATTGACTTTTCTGTCTGGTTGGGGCTCCGACTGGGCCTCCTGTCCCTCAGGAGACTCCGCTGGTGGCTGTTCGGCCTCCAAATTGCTGCTGCTGCTGCTCCCTCCTCTGCCACCTCCGGACCCCTCTGCGTTGGCGGAAAGGGCATTGGAAGGAGAGGCTGCGACCGCCGCCAGGCTCTCCTCAGTCTCCTGCATGGGAAACTTGGGGGGAGGCTGCGTGGGCTTTCCCGCTTGCCTCACACACGCCGCTCAGAGAGGCCTCGGCTGAAAAGGAAGAGAAGGTGCACGCGCGCGCGCACACACGCTCAGGAGAGGCGCCCCTACCCACCCCGGCCGGGCCATGTGCACGAGAGTGCCGCTGCATTTAAAGCCAAATTGCAAAAGCGTTTGTTGCCCCTTTTTATTATTCTCATCACGTTTCTGTTTTTCCTTGCGTTTTTGAGCTCCGGATTTTTGAGATGACATTTCATAACCATTCATAAACTGAAATGAAATATAAAATATATTCATAAATGAAGAAACTGTTTTTCTTTTTAAAAATTTGGTTTTGTAAAAATTTTTTAAAAAATTCCCCTTCATGGGCTCCCTTTGAGCTCCATGGGCCCCGGAACAATGTACTGGCTGCACCCCCCTCTCCTCAGGCCTGCGATTTGGCACTCTTGCACAGAAGGGCAGGGCTTAAATATTGCTGCTGTAGGTACCAATCTGAGGACCCAGATTGTTGGGGGCAATATGCTGACTCTGTGAACCGCTTAGAGACGGCTGTAAAGCACTGTAAAGCGGTATATAAGTCTAAGTGCTATTGCTATTGCTATTTTTGACCTGCAGATGGCATCAAGCCTCATCATCATTACTTTTCCCACTTAAAAGAGTGGTCTAGAATTTATTTGCTTGCTCTTTGTTGTGTCATCTTTAACCTTTTCCCCCCTTTTTCTTATGTTGTCAGATGCATTAGCACTCCTTTTTATGAAAGACCCCATGTCTTTCATGGCTCTTTTCACAGACAGTGTAATATTATGGACAATGGTATTTGCTGTTGACAGCCATTCCATCACCTGGCTAGCCCTATCTATTTCATAAATAGAAGCACTTATACCCTCTGTAGTTAATAGTACCCTCAGCAACTCCTCAAAGGTATATCAAAGTGTTTTATTTTTAAATTAAGCTAGACTTAATTTAATCTTAATTTAAGATTAAATCTAAATTAAGATAGACTTAATTTCACCTAACAGTTTTCCCAGGAATTATTATTTTGTAATTCACCAGAATGTCTTTATTCTAATAGTTTGTGCCAAATATCCTATTCATTTTTCCCTTACACTTTCTGAGGTTCACTCACATTTGTGGGTAAAGTGAAATGTTCTGTTGTGAAATCATGTTCGCATTTTCAAATTTTGCAATGCTGCTTGCCATTTTTTAAAGAGCAAGTATTAAGAACACTGAGTATAGAATCCAAGCAAATCAAGCCAAGGTAGAGGATTTTATCCCTAGCATTGCTGCTTAAGACTCAGTCTGACCAGCAACATCCACTGGGAGGAAGGTCAAAAGCAAAATAGCAGTAGCAGCAGTATGATGCAACCTTCATCCCTCTTGTACTTGTGTTGATGTCACACACCCATACAAAGAGGTGGGGCTTGGATTGTGCTGCTGCAACTACAACCTTGCCTATTTTGATGCCTCCAAGAATGTTGATCATCTTGATTTATTTCTCCATGATTAACAAGTTCATTCTGAAGTTCTAGTTATCCACTTTATCTACTCCTGCAAGTTATCTGCTTAACAGTCGCTGCCAAAATAATTGTAGATAGCTTTGGAACATGAAAACCATACAAATTTCTCTTTCTCTCTATGGAAATTGCTACAGTTTACTTCAGTTTGGATATCAGGTATTATTTGACTGAACTTCAGCCAATGTCGGAGGAACCATAAAGTGAATAAAGCAGATCTTAGATTATCTACAGAAGTGAACCTACCAGGGTGTGATAGTCAGAGGGCTTAATTCAGGGGTGAAATCCAGCAGGTTCTGACAGATTCTGGAGAACCGATAGCGGAAATTTTGAGTATTTCAAAGAACCGGCAAATACCACCTCTGGCTGGCCCCAGGAGTGGGGTGGGAATGGAGATTTTGCAGTATCCTTCTCCTGCCATGCCCACCAAGCCACGCCCACAGAACCGGTAGGGAAATGTCCATGCTCACCCCTGGCTTAATTTGTCTTAGTGCCAAAGAGGGTACATTGAATCAGGTACCAAATGGATTTTATGTTTACATAACGGTATATTTTATAACCTGATGCTATTTCTCCCTTGCCCTCTATTCCTTTCGCTTCATTTCCCTTTCCTTTACAATAAAATCAATGAAGCATAAAAATAAAGATAAAAGATGCAAGTGTGATGAAGTCAGAGCCTTGACCATCCCTTTGTGAAGAGCCAGATCTTTATGGCTCACCTCTGGTACAGCAGAGTGGTGTTTATCTGGATCTTGGGGGGTGGAGGGGTAGGGGAGACCTAATTCCAGAAGGAAGATGCTGCTACAGAAAAGGCATGCTTCCAGGATCCTGAGAGATGACACTGTTTAATTGAAGGAACCCAGAGACTTCCAACCCTGCAGGATCGAATTAGCCATGCAGATATTATGGAAGGCAGATGTTCTCAAGTAACCAGGTCCTAAGCCATGTAGGGCTTTATATAAAGCATAACAACCAGAACCTTGAATGAACTCAGCAAACAGTGCAGCTCATGAAGTAGAATTATTACATGGGCATACTGAGGCATGCCCATTACTGCTTGTGTCATCACATTCTGAATCAGTTAAAGCTTCTAGGTGGTCTTCAAGACCAGCCCCATGTAAAGAATATTGCAATGATTAGGATGCAAGGTGACTAGACATGATACATTGCTTGAAGGACTCCCTGATCTAGGAAAGGGCACAAGTGACGTACCAGATGGAGCTGTGTAAATGTCTTCCTAGCTACAGCTGACACCTGCTCTTCAAGCAGGATCTGTGAACCCAAAAAGACACCCAGATTGTGTACCAATCTAGAAAGGGAAAGTGCTACTTCATCCAAGATCAAAGTTGGGATATCCCCAGATACAGGCAAACCAAACGCCCACAGCCACTCAACTTTGTTCCTCCCCATACAAACCTACACAGCCTATAGCACTGGGATAGAAAGAAAACACCACAAGCTCCATAACTCTTCTGTTTTGATTAGCCGCTCCCATCAAGTGAGGTACTAATACCACTCTATAAAGCCTTAGTAAGACCACACCTAGAATACTGCATCCAGTTTTGGTCACCACATTATAAAAAAGATGCTGAGACCCTAGAAAAAGTGCAGAGAAGAGCAACCAGAATGATTAGGGGACTGGAGACTAAAACATACGATGAACGGTTCCAGGAACTGGGCATGGCTAACCTAGTGAAGAGAAGGACCAGGGGAGAGATGATAGCAGTCTTCCAATATTTCAGGGGCTGCCACAGAGAGGAAGGGGTCAAGCTATTTTCCAAAGCTATTTTCCAGGCCAGACAAGGAATAATGAATGGAAACTGAACAAGGAGAGATTCAACCTGGAAATAAGGAGAAATTTTCTGACAGTGAGAACAATCAACCAATGGAACAGCTTGCCTTCAGAAGTTGTGGGAGCTTCATCACTGGAGGCTTTCAAGAAGAGATTAGACTGCCATTTGTCAGAAATGGTGTAGGGTCTCCTGTTTGGGCAGGGGGTTGGACTAGATGGCCTACAAGGTCCCTTCCAACTCTGTTTATATGTTCATCTGTTAATTTTGAGGCTGGTTAACCACATGGCAAAACTGCATTGTTTTGTGGGGTGATATTCTGCCTCTCCTCCATATCACCAATTGTACCAGGATATTTTAAGTATATTCTAGAAAGATATTTATAGGTTGTGGACCCAGGACTGGTTCTGCCTTCTTGATCTTGAATCCAACCTCCAGAACTCTTCCAAAGGTTGCTGATACATTGTAATGTTTATAAGATTTATAAGACATTTGACAAAGATCAGGCTTTGTCAGAGCTCTAACAATATTGCAGCTTGTCTGGGCAGAGAAAAGAATTGTGTGAGAATTTAATAATTTAATTTAATTTAATTTAATTTAATTAATTTAATTTAATTTAATTTAATTTAATTTAATTTAATTTAATTTAATTTAATTTAATTTAATTTAATTTAATTTAATTTAATTTAATTTAATTTAATTTAATTTAATTTAATTTAATTTAATTATTTAATTTAATTTAATTTAATTTAACATTTCACAATCTGAAATGACATTGGGCAGCTTACAATGGCATAAAAGCATAAATATAAAAGCATTACAAGTATTAAAATTAACAACAATTAAATAAACGATAAAAACCAAGACATGTATGGTATGGGAATAGGCTTTTGTCTCTCATTCAATCAAACAATAATGGAA